>JAGXCT010036459.1:0-53942 GCA_022495035.1 Philopotamus ludificatus | reverse complement strand
CCCTCCTACTTGCCTGAACACAGTCGAGAGGGTAAAATCCGATACCAACAAGGTAAAAGATGGAAACTCCAAGAGAGGGAAACTCTTTACAAAAAATCGCATACTAAGACGGCTTGGGTCCCCGCGGTATGGACACGAAAAAGAAGCCCTCACGCCACGTGTGAGACTCACGTTCCTTTGCCCTCAGCGAATGATAACCGTGTGGCTGGCAAATGATGATGATATCTACATAATATGGGCCAAGTGATTGAGCATAGTAATATCTCTGATTACCGGCGAGTTTTTGAGAGCACCTGTCCTCACATTTGGCGAAAGAAAAAGCACACGCGAACATAAAGAGAGCAACTCATAGAAATGGTTAATTCACGAGGAGTATGGAACATCATTTTCTCACTTGTGATCTCAACCTAGAACGAGCTTTAAAATTTCAATGATACCTACAGATTTATATGGCTGGATATCAAGAAAAAACAAGATATAAAAAAAACACAAGTGAATTACAGAATTACTAATAAAAAAAATCAACAACATAGGACAGTAATAACAAACAAAAACTTCATTAAATTCTAACACATTAGACGTGTCGTTAGTATTATTTTTTACATGATTATCTAAACCACAATGTTTTGTCTCTATAACCCCATAGTGATAAATCTTAAATTTTGCAATGAATCCTATTACTTCTTCCACGGAAAGAGAAAAAAGAGTTCATCATAATTTAAATTTGTTTTATTATAATTTTTATATGATATTTGTTAATATTATTTTGATTATCCCTGACAATTGCATCAAAATTCCATTCTCATTTCTGTATATTCCGGGTAGATGCGCAATGAAATTACAAGGTGGCACAGAGGAAGTCACGTCTGAAGGCGTTCCACTTGCTCCGGCGCCCGTTTGTTCCCCATTTCTACGCCTATATAATTTATTATCCATAAAAGTGATGTCTATTTTAACTAGAATGCCATTGCTACATAAAATCTCATCGCCATTCATTACGGCGACATTTTATTAATATATTCGGGCGTAAAAATTTAATTACGATTTTGGTCTACCGCGCCACTTAAAACTATGAGCACTAAGAACGGACGCCGATAACTTGGGCAAAAGGGCACATCGTTTAATATTTAATACATATTTCAGCAGCGACAAACTTTTATATCTCAGAGTCTTTAGCAAAATGCAAATTATCAGGAGCCGAGATTAGGTTTCGACTAATGGAATCTTTGATAAGCGAGCTTTACTTAAAGCTCGACTTGCCAACTTTGTTAGCGTTAATTATTCGAAATGATAAAAGGTTAATGTGGCTTCGCCCCCTTAGCAGTCTGAGCCCTGTGCTCTTGATATATATTTATTTATTATCATTAATTAAATACAGCCCTGCATTTAACTTCGGGTATCGGGTATTTAAACTAGCGCCATCTTTGATACGCTGGATATCTTTTTGATGTTGAAATATTGGCGTTCGCATAATTGCAATTTTGCGCGTCCGTCCATTTTCCCGTTAATTATCCCGTGAAATAATACATAAAGAAAAATTAACATCTCATTTTGTGAAGGTTTTCCCTTCGAAGCCATTTATTCACAAAGGCCCTTCGCTCTTTATTCGCTCTAATTTGAAACGAAGCGGACATTCACTTGTATGAAAATATTCATTGGAGTCATTTTCCTCATTTGTGTCCTCTCAGCATTCATTTATTAATTAAACCATGTTTTCATGTTTTTCTTTTTCCATCTACATAATATAAATTGTGAACATTGCACAATATATTAATTTATTTATACATATATTTTTTTTTCGGGATTGGAGGGAATGTGCGTTTTTCCACCTGCAGCACTTGTCGACACTTTGCATGAACATCCTGTATACATACATATTATATTTATGAATATAAAAGTCTCTCGTTCGAAGCTCTTCCATTTTCTGTTATTTTCTCAATAGGCACTCAGCAGAGGAAAATTCCTTAATCACATTTGTGAGATTTTATTATTCGTCGCTGTGTTTGTAGGCATTGTGCGCATTTTTCCTCCACTTCGCGAGCATATTTTCCTTTTATTAAGATAATTTTGTTATTAAAATGCCTGCCATTTCCATTTCATAAATGCAAAAAGGTATAGAAATGCGGACTATTTCTGTGCTAATGTATAATTTTTTTTTTCGCGACGAAGAAATCACATCCTGCGCTCTAACGAATTAATACCAAAACGAAAACGTATTTATCATCGCTTGGCATTTCAACGAAATGGTTAATTTAAAATTGATTTTTTCTCTCCGATTGTGTCTCGGACCCCATCCGGGAATTTTCCAAAGGAAATGCTTTCGAATTGTCCCGTTATTGAATTTGGAAACACTTGTTGTTCACAATGATTTGATTTATGGGCTCAAATTGTCTATAGGCAGAGTAACAGGTCTCGCCTTGAAGATGAAGGGTGAACAATGAGCGGAAATGAGCTGAACCAGGGGGAAAATCAAATTTTCACCCCTGGCGATGTTTCCATTATGTTTTTTTTTATATTGCAGAAATATATTTCGGATATAATTGACATGTAGATGTATGTGTTTCGATATGCAGTTCCATTAATAGGGGGTCGGGTCTCGAATTCGCAATATCTCAGCAAAGTCTCGCTAAGACGGAAGAAGGAAACGACTAATTTCCTCGACCAAATAACACTTTGCCTTAAAGTCTGCTATCGAATTAGTGTACCAAGTTCTAGTTAGTTCATAATGTAACTGGAATCGGTTGATCAATTTTCAATTTAATTCCTTGAGGTATTTACGTATACATATACGTATTTTGCACACAAATAATTAAATAATATATAAATATATAGATATTTTTCATTTAGTTCAGGTCTAAAATCAAATAATTGTAGTAATTAGCAGTGGGCTAGTCTCGTCATTCTTTCGTATCGGCCCGTCACCCCCTATCTACCCTCTAAATCGTATTAGCCGAGTCGTATATCAAAAGCGTTTAGCGCCCCATCCCCCCGGACCGACGCCAGTCGTTGATTAGAGGACGTCTCTCAGAATTCGTACTTCTCGGTCGAGATATATCTTGGAGATGGCTTTGCCAAGGCACTTGACACTTCCGTGCCAGATAGTGTAACCGCCCAATCCAATTCCAACCAGTCCAATCAAATCACGGTTCGAACGGACGCCGTCTCCACCTCTCGCCATTCTTGGACAGAGGAGGGCAATCTCGATATTGGGAAGCGTTTTCCAAAAAATAAATTTGTATATATGCAATCAGCAATACGTATAAAATTGAACGAACTTTATTGAGAAAAATTGTACGTTGCGTTAGCGATCGATATTTCAGCAGGGCGTCGCAATGAGGCGCCGATCTACGACGTCTAATTCATAGCTAACGAACAAAATACTCTTTTATTATTCGCAAGTTTTTCAGAATTCGATCGAGTTGATTTAAATCATAATTCGACTGTGTGTAGCATGTTTTATGTCGAAATATAATGTTTTTGATATTTACTACCCCTGCAATAAAGCCTCATGAGTTTGCCTTAATGTTTATCGCCAAACAGCGAGTCGAAATAGCATGACTTGCCAAAAGACCGCAACCTTACAAATAAGCCAGCTCGCCTTTGACATCGCAGATACTACTGTGATGTCAAACATTAGCTTAGCTGCTTTAAATTATGTAAATTTTCATACGCCATAATTTTTTAACGACGTTCAATTTTTTTTTGTTTATTTGCAGAAACATGTCATCTAAAAGAAAATCTCCTCCGACAAAACTACAGGAAGGTGTTGCCGCCACGACAGCCCCAAACTTGTCATTGTCTGCGAACGAAACCAACCCCCAGATCTCCATATCGGACTTTGGCGCGGCCATCGAACCGCTCAAGCTGAAGACCAAGAACAACAGTTGCTCGTCGGACCAGCACATCATCGGCACATACCTGGACCACGACGAGTCCAGCAACAACTACGAGAGCGACTGCGAAGAGAATCGCCCCATTATAACCCCGAACGTCGGCGGCATCTACAAACTCACCTCGTCCAGCTCCAATGTCAGCTCTGTTGAGCACACCGACGAGGAGCTAGAGCAGAACAACGGCGACGACGACCGTCCCATCAAGAAGCAGCGGTTCAACAACAGCAACGCCCCGGAAACCAAGATGACCAACAACCTGCTGGTGCCTGTGACCCTCTCCGCCATCAACCTGCAAAACGAGCAGTTCATGCGACACCAGGCCGCCTTGCACGAGGCCGCCGAAAGACGGAGGAGTTCCTCCGAGTGCAGTTCACCTAGTTCAGACTTTAAAAACATATGCAATAACAATAATTCGACGCTACACAATCACAATAATTCCCCGTTAGGATTAGGATCGGTAGGGCCACATAAACGGACAATGGACGATGTGTTAAAAAGGTTAACGTCTAAAATGAATAACAGCACGATCAAAGAAGAGAAACGACCCACCCCATCGACAACGCCCATCAAACACAAGTAAGTTCAACATCTCATTATTTAAATCTAAATACGAGGTATTTCATATGTAAATACATTATTAATTAAAATGGATTATTCTAAGATAAAAACTGGTGGATATTTTGGATTTTTCTACTAATCAATATGACTGAATGCCGAATTCTCGCAGCATGTGTCACTAGTATACGTTTCACTCGCACATGACACATCGTACCGAATGCGAGCGAGAAAAAACATCACCCCCATGGCAACAGAAGCAAATATTGTTGTTTTTATTTGTTTTTCGCAATTGGGCACAATAAAGGTCAATGATTATTTATAATATTTATTCATTTGACCCCCTCCTACTTGCCTGGACACAGTCGAGAGGGTAAAATCCGATACCAACAGGGTAGAAGATATACGTCCAATGCCAGCAATAGCCAAGAGAGGGAAACTCTTAACAAAAAACCGCATACGTGAGACTCGGGTTCCTTTGGCCTCGATTACCATGCGAGAGTTTGGTAAGGCCCAGGCCCTCAGCGAGTGAGACCCTTGTGGCTGGCAAATGATGATGATGATGATGATATAAATATATTCGTTCGCTGTTGATAATAAACGCACCCGCTTACGTATAACTGGCGAAAGATCAATCTACAATCCCGATAAAAAAAATACTCGGCAAACGATAGTCATCAGTAATATCAGATTGAATCGTTCATGTCTTTTTATTGTCAGAGTAAATTTGGCACATCCATTACACTTTCATCATTTCTTTTCGCACGCCCGACACCGTCATCCGGTCCGATTGAAGTCCTTCCTTTATCTCGGACTCGCATCCGGCCAAATTGCAAATACGTCACCGGCGATGACATAACGCATAGCAATTTCAATCACGTCTCATATCTTACGTTGCCATCGTTTATTGTTCAACTTGAAATATATAATTGCGATTCGCAAAACACATCCGCGTTTTCTCGAATGTGCCACATTTGGGTCATCGGATCAAGGTTGTCGTCCAATAATTACGACAAACACCACGCTCAAAATCGATACACCCATATCCCGACACGTCTTCGGCACGCGATCATTGTAATTCCTGCGTCCATTTTTATTGCCATAGAGAAATTGGTATGACAGACGCTATCGAATTTATGTCATCAAAATTATACTCATCAGGTCACTGGGCCACTGTGCTTTCAGACAGTCGTTGATAACGCCAAAAAAAAAATATAGACAACACAATCGCAATCGGTTTTAATGGATGTGTAAAAAAAACATGAATGGCTAATCAACTTCGGCATTGCGATTGTCTCGCACATTATTTTTATGTATAATTGTTTACGTTATATTTTAATGATTGATTGCGTGTGTGTTTTGTTGTCGAATTTTTCATTACATACGCCCTTTTCATATCGGATCTCGCATTGTTTCGCCACTTTTCTTGCAAAATAGAGCCATAATAATCCCGGAACAGTCATTAGAACCTAATCGATGTCCACCGACGGCAACAGCTGGCGGTGTTAAAGGTTAATCGCGATCCGCGATCCCCTTCACACGTGTACTACCAGTGTACGGTTCCGTCGTCGAGTTGCCCACGTATCTCGTCGTTCGCTGCTAATGTAACAGAACGAAATTCTTTTAATTATCTGCTCAACAATGACGCCGGTGTATATAATAAAAATGATAATGATTACAGCCCGAGCCATTATGTATTGTTTCTAACAAAAAGCCATTTAACTTGAGCAATTTATCTTGGCCACTTTTTGTACTTTGTTACCAGCGAGGCACAATGGCCAGCCATTGTTTGATGCAACATCTTTGGGTTGTTTTAATAATGAAGACGTTCTCTAATGTATGGTGGGGAGGTCAAACGTTCGGAACAAAAGGTTGATTACGCCATTGCCGGAGAGGCACAACGGTCACGTGGCTCGGATCTCATGGGAAGATCCCGGGCAACGAGGACCAACTGTAGAACCCAGCTTATTATTGCAGTTTTTTTTTGTTCACTCATTTTCAAAAGCAATTATAATACGAGCTTTTAGATCCCTATGACAATTAATAGTTTTAAAAATTCATTTTATAATCATAATTAATAATATAAGACAGAAAAGTCAATCTAAATAATAAATATTATAAATAATCATTGTCAAATAAATTATTTTTTTTCTCGCTGGCATTCGGTACGATTTGCCGAGTGCGAGTGAAACGTGCGATTGATACGTCCTGCGAGAGCTCAGTCTACGGCGAGACATCGCTGAGAGCGTTGTAATTTACCCGTCATATTAATTAGTTCAAATAATCTAAAATATCGACCAAATTATGAAGCATATCATATTTTTATTCTTAGAATAATCCCTTTTTTTTAAATGTCATTTTTGGAATTTTAATTGAAATGCTTGGGGTATCTGAGATACATCCTTTGAACGACGCGCTTGTTTTCGATCCGCCGTGACGGATGGGTTAAAAATAAATATTAATATTATAGAATAACCAGATAATTGCGGATTTGATATCCATACTCCGATATCCCCTCTCGTTTCCAACTGTCGAGATTTTTAATTTTCCCCACGTTATGATTAAAAAATGAGTTTGAATCAATTCCGAACGAAGCCATGCTAATAAAATATAATTATGTTTTTATGATGATATTAATTATCTCGGCTATATAATTATCTCATCTCTTTACAAATAACCGATACATCTGCATTAGCATTTATCACCTTAGAATTAATAGGTACATTGAGTAATTTAGTAATTTTATATTATGCTCTACCCTGTTTATGACCGTGACCGAAGATCCTTCATTGTTATTGCTTTGTAAAACTCGAAAAAATTAAAGAATTGCGATTCATCTCAATAAATAACATTTTTTTTAATTGTATTGAGATTTCATAATTTCTCCCAACAGGAAATGGCACGTGTCCAATTAATAAACAATCGTTTTTTTACGCAAGATGTTCGCATTTCCCTCGGATCTTCGGCAACATGTGCCATTTCTGTTTTCTCATCGAATCGCCTTTGTGATCCAATGTGACCCCGAGTCCTTTTATTACATCAAGCAGACATCAAAGGCGACATTTCGCAGAAGTGAATCGAATTTCGTTCCATTTCATATTATCATTTTTACTGGTGCCCGGAATCTGATGGAATTTTAGATGTTATTTTTGGGTGACCACTCTTGACCAATACACGCCCGCGATGAATATTTGATGGCCGTATCGGATGCAGTGTGCATTCAATGCACCGGGGGTTGAAAATGCATTATGCATACACACTTGCTCGATTCCATCTCGGGCGATAATAACGTATTCGTACGTACTTTCTACTACTAGGAAAGTCGATTTTGGAATTTTTGCAGATAACCCTACAAACCTTTATATCGCATTGTTCCAGATATAAAAATTTCATCACAATAATAGTTTTTTTTTCCATTGAGAACACAATGTTTATATTTTTTTTGGTGAATTGGTAACATGTCCGATTACAGGTCATGGACTTGCAAGATAATTGAATGTGTTTTGCGTAATTTGGTCTCCATTCATTGTTGTCAATAATTAACAGCGCCGAGATAACATTGTGCATTACGCACAATCTTATTTACATTTTTTTTTCGTCTTCAGAATAATATAATTGGGATTGAGTAAGATAGCGAGCGTCTCTCAAACTTCCGGACATATCAAATAAATATATACGCCATCTCGTCTGAGGCTACTCTCGAAAGCTAGGAGGACGTGTCTACGTGTGATGAGTTTTATATGACACGTTCTCGTCTACAATAATAGAATACGTAAGTCATACAACATGGCGCACCTTCGGGGTATAATTCAATTTTTATGAGCACCTTTTATCTCGCATCCAGGTTCTCACATTAAAAATGAATGAATCAATTGTACGCGGGTTTTTGTGAATTTCGCTCTGACCGATCAGTGAACCCGGCGTCGTGTCAATCTCCAGAGAAGACGTTAAGAAAATTACTTTTTTTCATTATCTGAACAATATTTAAAGCAGCAGGGCTTCTGGCGCGAGCCCGTCATCTTTCGGTGACAAGTTTATTGCCGGTCTTCACTGCCATCAACAACCAACCCCCTTCCGAGCCGGTATTGTGTCGCTTTTTTACAACATCCATCCACCCACCTCACCTCACAAATCCCGGGGGGAGGCTGAAGTGGCCGCGGGGTGGCTTTGTCGAACGGCGGTGTTTAGCATTGTTGATGCCACTCTTGATGACGGAGGGGCAAACAATGAATAATTTAGATCCATTCTTATTTCTAACCATTCATTCGCCGCCAAGATGAAGCGACAAATTTACATTTTACGCCCTAATTCGATACATTCTATTCGAAAAATAATAAGCCCGATGCCGTGATTGAGTCACCATTATTCTGCAACGCATCATAAAAAATCAATTTGTGCTAAAATTCTCTCCTGGGATGTTCTAAGAAAAAATCTGTTTATTCTTCGCCGACAGCAGATAAAAACAATAGCTTCTTCTCTCACAATAGTGTACCTAACTGTAAAGCTTGACCATTACCGGTGTTACATGCCTACCTGTCGCACAATGGATCCGAAATTAATTCTATCCTCGTTTTAAAATTTCTAACAAATTATAAGATGTGTTTACGGAGCTTCCACGCCGCCCATCCACCACCCTCGGGGTGAAACGTTTCCGGGAGGAATGAGGTCAGATGGGTGGTGGGCGATGCACGCCACCCCCTCCAACAGCGTCTCTCTTTAAATTATTCATAGTTTTGGCTGCAACTGTAAAAAGGATGGATGTTACTATATCTACAAGTGGCTTACGGTATATCTTTGTTATCCAGCGGTTGTTAATCCTGAATTTACTTGCAAATTTTTTTTTAAATAATTTATGACTTTATGACCGAGTTTACATTGTTGGATTTCTAAGGACTAGACAAAATTTTAGGACAATGCCGTTTAGGGTTTCATTCAATTTTACAAATTTTGGCCTCAGTCCGAGCTGGACCATGCGATCGATCGCATCGTTTTCGGCAATTGAGTTGTAGTGATTTTAGTTTGTTGATAAATTAACTAATTAACTATTAAATTTAAGTGCAATGTATGCTTATTACAATTGGGATTATAATGTTCCGGATATTAACTACGACCGGGAGTAAGACATTTTTATTTACAATCAATTTTTTTTTGTACGGTTTTTGTATAACACTGATTGAAAGAATTAATTATGTATATAATATATATACATTTTTTTTACAATAAAATCAATGCTTAATTTCGCAATGAATTATTTTTAATCAGTAAACGGCGACACTCATTAGATACATATTTTATATTCTTGTTAATCATAAAACTAGTTCATTTATTATATTTATTATATTAACATTTTGAATGCCGAGATATTTTTATATATTTATTATTATTTAAAAGGGGTGGAATTCTTGGCATCAAGCGTTCAGGTAGCCTAAAAGTTTTGGGAATCGATTATATATATTTTGACACTCTACAATCCGATGACGCGTTTTGGCTTCATAGTAAAACTTTGCGGTAAATCCGTTCACGCGTTTTGTGGATTAAAACCAATGGTGTTGCAGAAGATTAAAAATAGTGTATTTCAAATGTGACTCAGTATAGACGGCACGGGACTTCTCGGAGACCCCTCCCCCCCACCCGCTGCCGCCCCGTATCCATCTTATACACGACGCTAACATCGCTGACGAGCAGACAGCACTCTCACTCTACACCGCGTGACGTAACACTAAATATAAATCTAATTTATATTTTCATATACATAATATTTAATCAATAGACACATATATATTAACACTCAAGGACCCGGTCCCGCGTTAGTGCGGAAATTTTCGTAAACGGTAAACACCCGCTCCCGCACTAACGCGGGTTCACACGAAACGTGTTATCTAATGTGCTACAAAAGGCTTTCTTTTAAAGTTTTACGACTGGACACAGTATCATTCATTGCTATGCGTGTCCTTTGTAAAATATATGACATATGTATTTATTTATGGTTAAAAACTGTCCTTGAAATAATAGATTATTTGGATCGTGAACTTTCTAGTACTTACACATCGACTGTAACGAATTTAGGTTATTGTTTATCCATTCAACAAAATAACTTTTTTGGAATATTTATGTGGTACAACCCGTCATTCCTTTATAACAAAGCTAAAATTACATACATCCTACATATAGATATCTATTTGTTTTTTATCGTCTAAAATATAATAAATCATCATTTTCACAGCTCGAAAATTTTGTTTCTTATTTAAATATTCTAATAATCTTATATAAGTATACTATACGTATAATACTTCTCTTTTGGCTAAATTATCTCCAAAACGAAAAAAATATTAAGCATTTTTTACAGAGCCTCGCAAGATCGATAAAAAGATGCGGGTTTAGGTGTAATATATAGAAATATATTTTTCCGCGAATTGCTTAGGGGTGCTGTAGCTTCGCATTGTATATGAACGAGCCGCTCCTGCTCAGTTCATATACGTGAAGATACGTCTGGCATATTAACCCTCCATAACCAAAAATGTCTCTCTCTTCTAATAACTATTTTGAAATAAATGGAAAACAATTAGCGTATCTTGTAAATTAAATATTTCAGTATTTATTAGATGAGGAATATTTTTTTACATATAATTAAAGTTTCTGCATTTATACACCACGAATCATTCTGTGGCAAAGGGTTAAGAGAATCTATTTATGTTGTGTAAATATCGTCCTCAACTCTATTTTGATTAGTAAATATGATGTAATATTTCCTTATTTATATTTTTCTTCGTTTATATTATTGAATATAGATTAAATTAAATGATAATGTATTCATTGAGAGTCCCTGGATGTCTAGACGCAATAGAGGTGTTCGATGCACGTACTCAGTACGTTGCAAAATCCTCCGTGCAACTTTGATGCAATTGCATTATCTTTACTGAATAGAAAAAAAATCGCTGGGGAAAATACGTGTATTTATTTGTTATTTTTCTTTCAGCGAATATGCCGCAGAGACGCAGGCGGCGCTTGAGGCGGCCGCCCTCCAGCAGGCTCTGGCCGGTGGTATACTCGGATCGGGCGACAGCATCCTCGAGAGGGAGAGACGGGTGTCCGAGATGATCCTTCAGCTCCAGCTGGTCCGGGAGCAGCTCCTGTCGCAGCAGGATCACAACAACAAGGTACGTCGACCCGCTTTTCCCCGCCCTGATTGAATCACTCGCAGTGTAACCACAAACAAATCCTTTGTGCCGCTGAATAAATTGTTAAACAAGTGCTGAATGGTCAACGGAACATTTCCCATTCAGGAGTTCCTTCTGGGAAAACGGCGAGCTTTGTGCCACGGAGGCTTTTGTCGGTGGCGAGGCCTTTCAGCTGGTCCACCCCTGAAGCCTTGTTCTCCAATCACAATAGGACCCCCGGTTGAAAAGGTCCCGCATTCATTTGGATATATTAATAAGGCCATACAGAGGGCAGGTCGGAGATAAGAGAAGCAGCCCACAATATTCAAAGAGAATACCTTGAATACATTGTCCGGCCGAGGGAAAATGTTTGTGCGATGAGTAATGGACAATGATGGATTGATGCGATCGCTTTGCCCGTTTGTTTGTCTTTTGTGTTTGGGGATTGATTACATTTTTCATAATGGCCGAATTCGACGTTCGTTACAACGCGATTTTTACTAATTATCACCGGGACAATGGCCTAGCTTTTTTACTCAATGGATCTATTTTTTTTTATATATATTATTATCGCAGATTGTGCCGATACGCAAAATGGGGAACGGCGGATGCTGAAACACGTTTTGCTACCCGTCCTTTACAAAATCCTGCATTTTCTATTATCATGTTTCACTATCTGCAATTTTACTTTGTCGGAGAGCTTTTGGCGCTGCGAGCTCGTGTAAAAAAACGGAATTTTCATTTAAATCACCGAAAATGATAACAAAATTAATTATTTCGCCTCCCCTGCCATTTAATTGACATATTTCGCAACACCTGGAACAAAGCTTGTGTCACATCCGTTCGGTATTATTCTGGATTACGAAATCTGCCGAACACATGTGCAGGGCCGCTCACTACCTGCGGATATGGCGGCTGTTAACGATCAAATCTAAAAATTCCATTCACTAATGTAAAATTAGGGAGTGCAAAGTGCGTTTATACGCGACAATCTAGTCGCTTTTAATCCGGATTTTTGTGGCAGCCCTTATTCCCAAATAATCACTGACACAATCCATTATTCCCCTATCCTGTGCTCCGACAAACACTCCAAACGCCATGTGAAAAAAACAGATAAGCCTCACAAGTTTCGACGATCGCATCACACACGGACCGTATGTGATCCGGTTGCCAAACAACCGGCGGAACTTATACGAGCGACCGTCCGAATTCTGGCAGACACAGGGCGTCTGCTTTTCGTCATTTCATCCCATATTGTTGTTGTACAAGTTCGTGTTTCTATTATCATTTATGTAGTATGCCGCTTGATTCATATATTGAAAGCTCCGTTGAATATATATTTATTTTTTAATTAAAAAATAGATATTTACGATAAACAATATAATTTAATAGTTTCCTGTTATTAAGTTTTACAATGTCCAATTCGATTTTCTTACGTATTTTTTTTTTATCGTACGGAAAAAATGGCAATAAACATCTAGGAAAAAATGTAATGTCGCAAAGGGAAATTATTAAATCAGCGTTTTCATTATGAATAAATTATTCGTAATCACAACGGATGCCTTAATTGAGGATGATCTCGCATTATGAAACCAAGGCCGTTCTTTTACATATTCATCAAATTGCTCAATGGTCCCAGAGTAAAAAAAGACGTTGTTAATTAACGTTTAATATCGAATATACAAGACCGCGTGTATAATAGATTAATTTCTATTCTGTCGTTTGACATTCAGTAATTGGGTAATGCCCGGCGTTGAGTAAATAATGAATTAGTATGGAATACAGGTGTTGTAAAATAAATACACGAAATAAAGCTATACGATTTTATATAGCAAAAGCTTTTGTTACGAAATTCAAAAAAAATATCAATAATTATTATATCTTATCGTTTTTAGATAAACTTGAATTCTAAGAAGAAATACTCTAAATAAATTTCTATTTCATTTTAATAATTCCGAGAAATCTTAAAATATTTCTTGCTTCCGTTTGCATTATCAGATTTTGCATCTTAGTTACAATACGGCTTACATAGCTGATGTCCAGTGAATATAAATTAAAATCTATTTCGCTGCTATTTACGCGATTTTGAAAAAATAATTGACTTATTATATTTCTTATTAATAATTATCAATTTTATTTAAAATTATATAAAAGGGCTGATTTATTTTCGTAAATTATTATTTGATTTTGCTGAACTATATTTTTTGTACTTGCATCTTGTTAACCCAGAGGTTCCCAATCTTTTTCAGCTTACGGCTCCCTTAATGCATCAGATTTTTTATAAAAATTTTACTTTCTTGAGAAAACCGAGCGCAAAAAGATCGACAATTGAAAATTCCAACAAATTTGCCGAATTGTTTAATTGAAAATTTCGCGGCGCCCTTATAACGACACCGCGGCTCACACTTTGGGAATCCCTGTGTTAACCTATTAATCCCCGTGATAATTTTTTGTCTGAGTTTTGCCCATATATCGTGTTGGTGATTTGTGGCTTCATAATTCTTAAAATAGTAAAATATTTCATCCCTCAAACCTGTGTGCCAATCAATGTGCGCATATTCTAAACGGTATCCTTTATTATCAATGAAAAAAAAGGACGCAAAATCATTTTAACCCATCCGTCACGGGGGCTCGAAAACAACCGCGTCGTCCGTAGGGGGTATCACAAATACCCCAAGCATCTCAAGTCAAGATACGGATGAATTCTTCATCAATCTTTTGACATTTTTTAAAAAAGTTGAATTTTTTTATCGATTCGAGCGAGAAAAAACATCGCGTGCCAGACAACAGATGCAAATATTGTTGTTTTTATTTTTTTTTCGCAATTGCGGACATTAAAGGACATTGATTACTTATAATATTTATTCTTTAGATTTTTTTTAGACAAATACAAAAAGTTTGTGACATGTAGGATTTATATTAAAAGAGTAATTCGAGAAAAATCAAAAACCTGTGGTACTCAATATCACAAACTCCCTATTTTCTGTGTCTTCTGTGCCTTTTGACTTCTGAATATTTTTTGATTTCTTCACATTCGCTCTCAATAAAACGTTCTGAATCTATTTCTTCTTCAGCCAGTTGCGACATCTTCATGTTATATATTTTTGAAAAAATAAAAAAATAACACAAGATCAATTTTGACCCCATTAGGCGAATTATTTTATGTATGGGGCATGAACGGTGCAATATAAAAAAAATATTTTGCTTTACAGTACATAATGATTCTAAGAAATGTCAAAGGAATTGCTGTTAGTCGCTGTCGAGGCCAGATACACCTTTTTTTAAAATTCATTTTATGAATGATTTTTTTCGCATTATTTACCTATTTTTTCTTATCTAAAAATATGTGATTGGATTAAATTAATTTTTACGTATTATAAATAAATCTATCTAGTATTTATAGAAAAAATATTGAATCATATTTAATAAACATACTCATTAAAGGGTCAATTTTCATACCACTCCTTCCAATGAGGAGCTTTCTTGTCGTTTGACATTGATTACTTCAGTCGATATGAATACGATACATAAAATATGTAATCGGGGTCGTCCAGTATACGTGAATTTCTTTCATATTAGTTATGATCTTCGTACGCCGTGTCCAATGTAGGTTACACTTTGGTACAACAGGTTGACCGTCATCATCAGCGCAAAGTTCAACGCTTAGTTAATGCGTTTCATTCTTCTGTGTGTACACTGCTCAGGCCGAACAATACGCCACTGTCCGCGCAGACATGTGCATCGGCAGCAGCACCAGCTCCGGCAGAAGATGCTGGCCGGCCACATTCGCCGGACCGTAATTATCCGACACAATGGGTTAACGCAACGCGGAGCAAACACAACGCCACGGATTGTTTCTCCGGTTGGGTTTCGTTGTTGCCGTTTGATTCCCATTGTGGGCCACCGAGGGAACACAAGAAGCTCGCGCGGCATTTTGTGAGATGATTTATATACAATCGGAATTGAATCTCCTCTGCCCTGAGTAATGTGAGAACGGGTCGAGAGCGTTGTATCAAAATTCGTATTTGATTAACGCTCCTACTTAATGGGCCGGCAAGTCTTCGCGGCAACCAGCGTGCAACACCGACCGCCGACAATAAATCAGGCAATTCAAATTCGGCAGATTGATATGGATGTGGTGCAATTCAATTATTTAATCGCCCGTCTGTGCGAACCCACGTGAAATCTTGTAATAAACGGCCGTTACATAATGCGGAGAATGCGGACTGGCGCATATATGTGACTCGATGCCATCTTCTAATATTTAAAGAAAAAATATTTTCAGCCGTGTTTACCTGGAAGTAATGTCAGTGTTTCGCAGATTGTTAGCACGGGTATTTTGGTAGGGAATATCTATAACGTTTACAATAATTAAGGACAGATATCATTCCTAGAATTATTGCAACAATACAAATTTAAGAAATATCCTTTGGTAAAATCCTTTCATTATATTATATTTTAAAACTCAATTTTAGCGTGGACTTTCTTTCATTGTCATTTTTTTCTATTATCTTTTATTCTGAGATATTAGTGATCTGAAAGATTTGATAAATCGTAAAAGATTTAGTTGACGTAGAATAATAGAATGAGTGTCGTTGCCTGTCGCAGTCGGCCAACTCGGGCCGCTATCCAGGCCCCTTCGATGTCATGGATTAAAAAAATGATTGCGAATCAGACCTGCCCACATCCAGTGTTGTTACAACCTGCGAGCTAGCCCAGGGATGGCGAACTTTTTTCCCAAGTGGATCAAATTTGATATTTTTTTTTATTAAATCCATGTGGCGGGTCACTTAGGTTGAGTAATTAAAACAATAATAAATAAAGGCTTACAAGTTTTATTAACATTTAAAATTTACAAGAAAATTATCGCTATTATAACCCTAATCACACTCTAGCTCTTTAAAGATGTGGCGACATCTAGGGATATTAGTAGCGAATTAAAAATCATTTTATTTTTTATTAAATGAGGCTTTTTACAATCATATCTAAAAATTCAAGCGGGTTCGATAATTTCACACGCAGAGTATTTGTTCGCCATCCCTGACCTAGCCCATATAAGAAGATCCTAGAAATCCGGGAGGTCAACTTACTTTTGTACCCAGGATGCAGCTGTGTCAGACCGGTCCGGTACAGTTCCATCCCTTGTCATTCATCACAGCCCATATACCGCACATACAACTCTCCGAAAGTCGATGCAAAGCGAGTAAATGCTCAGTAGCAAATAAGATTGAGGAAATGCCGCATCGAACAGCATGGAGTAGATCGTGATAGGACCACAGAATGTGACTGTAACCCTGACAGATTTGAAGATGATACTAGGCTTAGCTCTTTAAGATTATCCTTGAAATTACCGTAACCAGTCAGGAATTGACTGACCCTAAAGTCTGCGAAGAATCAGCTACAATTTAGCCCGACTCTAATATCAGGAATAAAGAGATATGTAGTCCGCCCCTTGAGGGAGGAATTCCACCTTTCCTGCCACTAATCAAGAGCCGATTCGCAGACGTGTGGCTTTAGGTTTGTCTAAGATTAGCCCTCAAATAGGCTTGTAGTGACGCCGACGACAAAGGGACTGTTTTTAAGCAAGATCTGACGGCCCTCAGCTGGATTTTAAGGTCGAGCGGAAGGGCGCCAACAATAATTAAAGGTGAGGACAACCGTCAAAACCCTGCCCACGGGGTTGAGGCCGGCGGAGATGGCGTAATGCTCTCTGGGGTGGAACCGGGACCACGTTCACGTCAAGGATAATATAAAATACGTTAATTTCTATTCAAAATAAATTTACATAATTAATGACTAATTTAATATAAAAAAATCGTTTTTTAATTATAATCGCATCGGCTCATCTTTATATATGTTTTTGTTATAGCAAAAATCAGCGTAATAAAAACTATGAGGTCTGAGCTTTCTGAAAGCTTTTATATTTAAACGTAAAAAATAACTGTGCATTTTCAAAAAAATTGTAAAATGCTACATTCAGCATTATCTTAATTATTTTTTACCTGCTTTCTTTTGTTAATGCAATTGCTATGCATTTTAGTCGGCACCTATTATTCAAACACAAAAAAATGCTTAAACAATTCGGCGGTCTCCTAAAAGAATTCTCTTGGACGAATATTGCAAACCACTTAATACGTTGTATTCACCGATTTTGCATAGCATTTTTTTGGTATTTCTGCTGTTAACATTAATATATGTAAATGCGATTAGCATATACAGACGTATACGTCACATCCATTCAGTGCAGTTATCACTAGCGTTGATCAATGCATCTCTCTACCCACATCTCCGTACGTATAAAACGTACATAATTCTCGATTTTATGACACGTACTAATTCGACCGCACGTCAATAGACGATCGTATATGCCATTAACCGGCCCTCTCAACGAGATGACAAATTTATTATCTAATACCGGCGCCGATCAAACTATCTCACGTTGCATCGGCTTTTTATGTGCAGTATTAATAATGTTAATTGTTTGAGTTGGCAGAGGCCAGAAGCGCAGTCTCGCGTCCGCCCGATCCGACAACAATTAATAACAAATAACGCACCGGGTCGGAATGTTACCTGGACCCGGTGAGCAGATGTCCGCGGCGATGCACGGAGGCGAGCGCCACTCTGAAAATGTCAGCTGAAATCGTCGTTTTCGCGCAATTTTCTTTGCTCTTCGCGTCCAGTTTCCTTTCTCGGAATGTCAAGTTCGCGCGGCTCGTCCCTCCGGTCCGCGCAAAATTAATTTCGCGGTCGACAATACACGCGTGGCGATTTATTGTTGATTTCATTGTAGAAGTCGCCGGGTGATGGATCGCGACGTCCGTTTAATGTCTCTGCGTTTTTGTTTACGACCGCTCTCGACGCGAATAAATTTATTTCGGACATTCGGATAATGGGGGGACTAGTCTCAGATGATGCCGATGCAGAGATAAGGCGCTTTATGGCCCGATTCGCGCCATACACGACCCTCGGATGGGCACGCCATTTAATTATTGCGATGACACGACGTCCGACGATTAATTCTGATTAAACGATAATGTGACGTAATATAAATCCCGTGTCGTAAGAATGCCAGCCTCAAAATGATGCAAAAATACGGCGAAATCCGACCGAAATTATGCCCACAATGACTTAATTTAACCTAGCCGTGTCGATGGGGTATATTGGGTACCCCAAGTTTTTGATTTTTTTCGAAAAACTCGTAATACAAAACCTGCATGTCACAAACTTTTTGTATTTGTCTAAAAAGTATAAAGAATAAATATTATAAATAATCATTGTATGCAATTGCGAAAAATAAATAAAAACAATATTATACGCTTCTGTTGCCACTCGCTCGCATCCGGTACGATGTGCCTAGTGCAAGTGAAACATGCTGCGGGAGCTCATTCTGCGGCGAGACATCACAGAGAATGTTGTCATTTACGCGTCATATTGATAAGTTAAAAAAAAACTAAATATCGACCAAATTATGAAGCATATCATTTTTTAAAAAATGTTGAAATGCTTGGGTTATTTGAGAGACCACCCCCTTTGAAGGACGCGGTTATTTTCGAGCCTAGTTCTTGATATCAAGAATACATCAGATTCTCTTTTTGCTCGATTTTGATGCGATACGGATCAAGAAAACGTACTCCTTTATTTTTTTACAATGATTTTTTGTTGAATGCGGATTAAAACAAATCGCTCCTTGTCGTGCTCGATGATGAAAAAAAATAAATGTGATAATTGCCGTCTGCCTATTTTAATTGATCGTTTGACATTGTTTTGCGTGTTCAAAGATCAATAAATTATTAAAATAATATTCCTGCATAATAATCTTGCAGGTAATGCAGATAAAATCAATCAAAAATATATAAAGAACGCTATTCTCATAATTAAAGGATAAAAGGGATCAAAAGACCGAGGGCTTCTGAAGTTTTTCAACCGATGTATTTACAATTGATGTATTTTTTTAGTTAATAAATGTCGTATTTAAAATTGAATCTTATCTACTTTTTTATGCGTGCATATTATCTTTTTGCACGGCATTCTTAGGAACGTATTCTTTGTGAAAATCATCGTAGATCCATATGACGCAATCAAATCTGGTTTCATAAACAAGCCCGCCCCATTACAATATTTAAATTAATTCTAAGATAAAACAATAGTAATGTTTTAACGTGTAAAAAAATACTAATTTACACTATTAATGTTTGCTACTATTTTGATTCGACACATTTCTAAACAATGTACCAAAGTGTATAACACTGAAGGGTTATCTAAGCAGTGGTTCTCAAAATTCATAATAGGATGCAGTTAATTTATATCCTGTATTATTTGATAAATATAACTAATTACATATAAAATATAAAATGTTTTATGATTACCAAATCATCGCGAAAAATCCCTTTGGTTGCCGAATCGGATATATCGAATTTTTCTACATTAGCGAGAATTACCGGATCCGACGGATCTGAAATCGTAGTATCCAATACATTTTAAACCGTGTAGGGTAATTGCTTCAGGGGTATATAACATTTTTAAACAACACGTGCAACGCCATAAAACGACGCCGCTACCGTTTATTTATAAATTAAACAACACATTTTTACTTTTTAAATATTAATTTAAAATCGTGGCATTTCTGGAATAGTAATCCCAGAAGGCCCGGCAACCAAAGGGTTAAAAAAACATGTTTACAAACTGGCAGTTTCGAATATTGTTTAAAAACGGGTAATCAAACTTTCCGTCGTTATAAGAAATGCAACGTTTTTAATCCATTTTTTTATTTTTAATCCATCATAATTATTATTTAAATGGCTTTCTAACCCGATGCGGGTCTTTGGCAGCTTGAGAACACCGCGCGATCTCTGACTGTCTTGCGCATCTTTTATCCAACTCCCAAGCACCAGCAGAGACGCGTGCAACTCAACCCTCAGGATTGCGATGGTCGTCCTCTGGGTTAACTAGGGTCTTCTATACGGATCAGCTCTACAGCTCTAAGTTCGGAAGCTGAGCTCTCAACGCGCGGATAGTAACAATTAACAATAAACAATGGCTCTACGGATAAGCACGCCAAACTCACGTCCAACGGAGGCCCACACTTCGGTCAACCAGGGAAAAGGAGGACCTTGCAGTGGTCGGGAGCAACCACACACCACGCCTTTGCGGGGTACTGGGCCACGTGAGGCCCTATTTATCAGTGACGAAGCGTGAAGTCGATTCCCTTCCCGCCCTTCTCCAGGCCCGCACCACGAAGCTTGCGATAGGGTACGGGGCTATACTCTTAAGCCCGTGAAGTTCCCACGTGCCGCGCCGTAGCTTAGAAGTCTCAACAGTGATCCACGAGTCAAGCTCAAGTGTCCCATCAGATCTTGATATTAGCCCCTTTCATCAGCTAAACTCGAAGAGTTCGACTGGGAGCCAAATTGCTCCTCCAAGGCTCCCGGGTGACATTAGGGAATGCCGTCGCCAAGGAGGAACCCATGGCGCACCACCCTTCGGGGTAACCTCTTCCGTCGGGTGGGGACTCTCCCAAGGACTTCTCTGTTAGTTTCGGAGGACGGAGAAACCCTAGTGACCGGGCTGGCTGCTGTCCTGCGCGGATTTTTTTTTTTGAGTCGTGAAGCGATTACATATTATTATATTTTGATATTAATCCCACTTTCCCTCATTTCTGAGGATCGTGACCATGTGCATGATTCCCCTTATGGAGGACCATGGACAAGGATTTCATGGGAATATATAGTGCAGTGGTTTCCCGTTGCCTTCTGCAGTGATTTTTTTATACTGAAGAGCGCTGCTGCCCGCTTATATTTTTGACAATTATTTTTTTGTGAAAATGAAGGTCGTCAGCCTTCATCCCTCTGACCAGCGTCCCTCAGAAGTATTCAGAATGGTCACCCATCTGAATACTATCTGCGCTTATTGGAATTAACTTTAACAATCATAATTTGATTCTAATTACCTCCAAGCTATGACGGGTGCTCAGATAGCTGCGCGGATAGTAACAACAATAACTGGACGTGGGTATTGCCGAGTCGCATTTTATTTACGGTCTGATCGGATGTTACGGGCATCTCCGGTAGCACTTCCGTCGCCGAATCAGCAACGAGTTTATTTATTTGACTACGATGGATGAATAGCATAACAAATAGATTTAAAGCACCGTTCACACATATAAAGATTCGATAAAGTTTCTAAAGACGAAATGAGTGTCTCACACAAATATGCCCCCAGTGTCAAACTACGACACTGGATAACTTTAATATTATTTCTGTTGGATTGAAATTTATATTACTTGTTTTATGATTATTTGTATACCGAAGGATAGATTGCATTAAATTAATTAATTCCAACGCGTCAAACTACCTTCATAATATTTTTATAAAACATGCAGAGGTAATGGATCTTTTCCTCCATGGACTGTATTATAAAAAAATCCCTGAATTAATAGTTTTCGTCGGATACTATATCACTGGTTTATCGAAACACCATTTTTATGAATGGGCGAAATAGCGAATTGTGCGAAAGTTGAGGGCAGCATGTAATTTTCAAGACAAAAATATGAATTATGCTTTTATGCATCTTGGAAAATTCACGCTCATTTTCGATAATCAATCGTGGACAAACGTCGGGGAGCGTTTGTACAGCGATAGATGCAAATGATGAATAAAAGCGCGCACCAATGTTGACAAGCGCTGGCCAATTGTGTTCTTTGCCCCCACCGCGCAAATTGGGCGCCGGTCATTAGCGAACAATGGCTCGTGAGTGCGAGGCGAGTGAGGCGAGTGAGGCGAGTGAGGGCGAGTGAGGCGAGTGAGGCGAGCGAGGCCAGGTGAGCTGTGCGCGTGCGCAGAGCGGGTGGGCGGTCAGACAATGCCGCGACACAATAGCGCCGCCCCTCCCCCCCGCCCCCCGCCCTCCCGCCCGCTGCCAATCGCGGCGACCCGAGCCGGCTAATCACGCGGCCGACTCCGGCCGGAAAAGCGCGAGCGGCGAAGATTTTTCGCCGGAAAAGTCGATGACGGATCGGTCGACTTTCTTCTGGACGGGCCGCGGTGCGCCTAGGCGGAATGCGCGGTGGCGATTGGGCGACGGGTCGGTTGCGCAAGGCGTTTGTAGAGTTAGTGACCGGCAAACGACATTCTTGTTCGTCCAGCTTCGAAACAAACAACCTGTTCGCCGTGTTTATTCACCTGCTCTCGAATTAATTCCCGACTCTCGTTTCGAACGAAAACGAGAAAAGCTACCTGATTTCGAAATAAATAATGCAACGACACCTCGACAATCAATTTTGCTCCGATGGACGCAGTCGCCGCGCCATTATGTTGCATCGCACGTTTTAATTGACACCGGTGCATAAATAAATTATGTTTATAGGCCTGCGCCTTTATTCCTCAGATAAACGACGAATGCAAATACGCGCCCCCACTTTATTAGAATTCTGAAACGAGATTCGACCGATTTCCGACGATCATAATCGTATTAACGCCGTCTCGCGATATGAACCTTTGGCTCGGTTATGTCCGACTATGCCACAGATTTTCTCCTCCCCAACTGAAGAAGCACGTCATAGCTCGAAGGTAATTACAATCGAATTATGATTGTCAAGTTAACCGCTTCTAAGCGCAGATAGTACTCGGATAGTTGACCATTCCGAAAAATTCTGAGTAGCGATGATCAACAGAGGGTTGAGGCTGACGACCTTCATTTCACAAAAAAATAATAGTCAAAAATATAAGCTAGAGCAGCACACTTCAGTATAAAACCACTGCACTATATATTCCCATGAAAATCATGTGCATGGTCCTCCATTAGGGAAATCATACACATGGCCACGTTTCTCAGAAATGAGGGAAAGTAGACTAATAGTTTATATAAAAATAAAATAAATAAATTTAATCGCTTAACGACTTTAAAAAAAAAATGGTTTCACTGTATCTATATTTTGCACATTAATATTAATAAAATAAAAAAAATAGTAACCCGCCCTGCAAGCTGATTCGGAATATCTTCAAACGCGGCGACATCCGAAACTTTCTCTACCTGCAAGGGACAACTATTGTGTATCTATTTTACAACCACGTTTTGTAAAAAAATGCAGATAGCACGTCCCATTTTTTTTAAATGCGAAAGTCTCCAGCGAAAAAAAATTCAGATTTTAGTCGGACATAAAAATAATATCGTTCATTATTAATATTCATTTTAAAACGGTGTTATGTCCGACGAAAACTGTACGTTAATATATAACAAATATTATAAATGTGAATCCATTTGAATTTAATAATAAAAATGAACCAGTGTCGTGGTTTGACACTGGGGGGAATATTAGTGTTGGAGACTCATTCCCCTTGCATCTTTAGAGTCTTTATCGAATCTTTATATGAGCGAATGGTGCTTTGGAATCTCTCTGTTATGCCATCCATCCATCCAGTTTATTTTTATTTGTGCAAAAGTTCAGCATTCATTTCAAAATAATATATTAAAAAAATTGAAACGTTGTATGATTTGATATGATTTTATTTATATGCAGTGAACCCCCGTTTTATCGTGTCCGGAATACACGTTTTCCCGCTATTTGCGTTCAATTTTCAAAGTGCAGTTTTATTTTAGTACCCGGTTTACATTAATGTCGAGCATTATATGTAACAAAATATTTATTTATTAATTTAAGTACATAATGTCCTAGGTTTTTAATTAAAAAGCTGACATTTGCAATTGCAAAACTTACTTTATTATGTAAGGGACACATAAATCGAGGTTATATTCAATTCAAAAGACTATTAAACATTCCGTTGCTCCTTCTCTTAATAATTAATTAAAATATATAGTAAGGAATTAGATTAGATAATTATTTATTAGAATTAAAATAAATAAATGTATATGTATAATGAAATTCATTACCTTTGTATGTGAAACATATTAACTCGTTCGTTATTAGCTCTCATTAGACAACAATTCTTTACTTTTTTCTTGTTAATTGAAAGTTATTATCGCAACTCCTTTCAATTTCTATTTCTTTAACGCCATGTTCTGCCTCCCACACTGCAGCATTCGTGTTAGTCCATCTGTTTTTATTAAGGTTCTTAAACTTCGTTCCATGGAATGTATTTCGTAATTATTTACAATTTAATATTAGTAATCAATTAAGTACGTAACGGATTTTTGCGATATCTTTCGACTACGCAGTGTCAATGATGATCGATTGACGATTGATCGACAGTGTTCAAAGACCGTGAAAATAATTCTCACGACGTGAAAGCCCACAAATGGCCATCAAATTTGTATTCCATTTCCTTGATAATGATCAATTAAGGTAATTAAAATATGTTGGACCGTTAAATAATCAATTTTCACGATCGACTTCCACATTTTTTCTGTGAAAACGTCGTTAACATTTTTTATACATATTTTTTCACACACCCTGTATGTTATATTTGTGTACAATCTTGTAATTTAGGCGTTGAGACGCGGCCATATATCCACAAGAATATATTGTTCTACCGGAGTAGGAACTCACATAACGTGTCGCAATATCAATAAATAAAGACGTTTTAATGTTGCTGACGAAATGGCTACCGTCCTCGCACGCTGCATATTGTGAGCAAGTTGTAAATAACCGATTTATTAACGTTTTATTGTCTTTCTCTTCCGTTTTTACAACCATATTGTCAAATAAAATGCGGCATGGGAGCGAAAGAAACCGCATCCACTTTCGAGACGCGATATATGGAGACAGTCGCTCTCTAGTGAGAGATGCTGATAAATCTGCCCCACAATGTCAATCGAAGGAGAAAAAAGCATAATATATTACACGGAGACATGCTTAGTTTATTGTTAAAACATAATCCGGAGATTAGTACGGGAATGCGTTCTATTGGCGGTCTGCCATTCGAATTTGTACGTCTCTTATCTCGAAACTTAACAAATGATCATCGTAAATATCCTTTAGGGTTTTTTTTGTTCGTAGGCGAGATGATGAGTATTGATGACGGTCATCATCAACACGTAATATGTATTTAAAAAAAATACCGGAATCGATCGGCGCGTTTCTCACGATAAAATGATAATAAAATACCTATACAAATTACTTTATGCCCTCTTATATTTTCCTTTGGCTTGTAATGGGCCCACCGAGCTTTTATGACAATTTTTTTACTGATTTATGACGTTCGAAGATTTTGTTTGGTCGCTCGGACGTCGTAAAATTCATAATTTCTTCATTATCATACCGGCGAGACACATTTATTGCATCTGAATTAATAGCGTATTCAGTTTTTTTTTTATTTTATCTGCATAACTGTTCACATCTACGGATGCTAATTGAGTGAGTTTGTTTGCATTAGCAGGTTTGCCTGCGACACGTAAGCGGCAAATCGTTCCGATTCCGCATTATTGAGAAGCGCTGATCGTATTTTTAGATTGTTCAATTGTAAAAATTGGCACTGGACGTGTTCGGCACAAAGACGCCATCTCTTGTTCCGTATCTGGCCAGCATCATCGTCAGGCCGCGTCTCCAGAGACGGACACCTGTTACCACGTGAAAATTAAGCGCGCTTTGATCCCGGCCAAGATTGCCATTGGTACACGGCGTGTGAAAGTGACCCCGAGACTCGCTAGGATCCGTCAGCCTACACACAGGAGGTCTCGAAATTTACAGCATCCATAGATTATTGCATGCGGTGACTAATTACGTGTAAATAAAATTATAATAACCGCACCGTGAAATTATCGAAAAAGAAATATTTTTATTATACACAGCCATAACTTTGATAATTTCTCATTAAATTATAGAAACGTGAGTTCTGTTCAATAAAAAAAGTTTATTTTTATTTATGTGTACTTTTTTTTTTTAGTTATATCAAGCCGTCTCCTATACTTTTAATGTCCAACGTTTCGATATTATGTCCCGTTGCGAAATTGTCGTCAATGGCCGGCGAATTACGTAACGTCCGTTGCCGTTTTAACGACACAGTCGTTACGGCGATGGTCGCCTAACGAAATTGTGCCCGCGCGGGGGATGGCCTTAACGACTGATCGTTAAGCCAGCCCTCGTTACGCGGAAACTTTTCTACTGTGTTGCATTTTTTAAAAATTTCATTTTTGCATTCGGAGTCATGTCCGTTTTTAACTGACCGACCCCCTATTAAAAATGTCGACGGTTACCCCCAAGACGAGCGCGCATCCGACAAGTTAACGACGTGAAGTATAATTCTCGGTAGTAAACGCGAGCTTTTCCCAGAGTAACGTGAAAATGTTTTCAGTGCCGGGCTCAAGTACCGTGATGTTATTTAACGTGCAGCTTTTGACATATTCATGATTGTTTCATTCCTGTGTGTTTTTATATATATACATTTTGTACGCTGAAAGAAAATTAATAATGCGATGAACCGATTTTGTTATAAAAAACATTTTATCTGAAAATAAAAATGTATTTTGAACCTTTTTCATACTTATGAACTAAACAACTGTCTGTTATGTCGAAAAAATTTGATCGCATGATTTGAAATATATATTTTGACGCTTTTTTACATCCCAACTTCACCGATATACATTTTATTTCAAGTAGATGTACGAAATTTTATAAAAAAAATACGTAAAATTTTCATTTTTCATCAATCCCCATCCCCTCATAGCTTTTTACAATTTTTGGAACGTAATTTTCTGTCCTTATCACATCAATTTTGATAAAACGTCGTTCGTTCATGTTTTTCCTTATCTTCAGAAATTGAAAAAAGTATCAGACAGCCACGTCCGACGAATACGGAGGTCAAAACCATTTTGTTTTTGTCCAAAAATTCTTTTGATATTTTCCATTTTTTCCTATAAATTAAAATTCACTTAAACACATGAAATCATACAAGATCCTGACAAAATACGTCAGGACCAAGTGAACACATTAAAAACAATTCTGCCAATTGGGATAAAAAAAAGCTTTTCTTTAATTTAAGAATTTTCTAAGAGATTCTATAAATTAATAATACTATTCACTGTTCTTTATTACTCTTTACATTTAAAAATAAAATAAGAACTACTATTAATTAAATATTTACCCAAACGATGAGCTCGTCATTGCCAGTAAAATATGGCTTGTAAATGACAATTTCGATAGTCTTCTGGAGATTTAATTTAAATGTTTATTTTTATTCGTAAAAAAGGAAGCCTTAAAAATACAACCAGCTTACGAAGTAGAAAAAAATTGGCTATAAAAGAATAATGATGTAATCCGTTATTTTTGAATGTGGTTAAATTCCATTAGTTCCGTGAATACCTAAAACCGTAACTAAAAATTAAAAGTGGCAACACCAAGTATATCTACGAAACCTGAATTAAATAACCTCATTGAAATAGGTGTTAAAATTCCAAGTATATGTATGAAAAACCTTTATTTATCTATATTAATTTTATCTTCAAACTATACCTAATAATCACATATATTTTTTTTTCTAATCTACTCTCTATATGTTAATTACATATCAATATTAATAAAACGTCGTCCTTTCTTATTATTTTTGGAAATAGAAAAAAAGTCGCAAGTAGTTATGTCCGGCGAAAACGGAGGCTAGGGTTAGAACGATTTTGTTATTACTTGCAAGGGTACACAACACAATAAAAAAATCTGTCAATTGGATTTGGAGTTGTACTATAATTTAAGAATTTCCTCGGAATGTTGACTCTTGGATATATTATTATATATCTGAAAAATCTATTTGTCTTTTAATCGTTGACGACGAATTTGGGCAACATTTCTTTCGAATCAAATTCACGTATCGACTTGTTTCGATTTTAATTTAGAAAAGTTCTTCTGTAATTTTATGTGTGTACGTTGTGATATCTGCAATGGTATTGAATTAAATAGATAAAAGAAAAATCGCTACCATTGCCATACACATTCGTCACTGGCACTGTGCGGCATAAATTTTTCGTCTTTGAATGGGAAAAACTCCATAGTGGATTTTTCTGTATTAATGAAGCATTGAACGAGCCGTTTCCGATAGAAGTTTTGCTATTTATTCGAAAAGCAACTGTTTCTGTTTGCGCACCCATACACACATACATACATAATGCGGAAAATAAAGCACACAGTGAGTCTTCTCGGTAGAATTGGCAAAGAGAAAAGTGGAACGCGCCGAGGAAGCCGGAGACAGGGGCAACGGCGGAAGGAAAAGAAAGGGACACGGGCTTTTCATCTCTCTATTTCCCCCGTAGAAGAAAGGCGGAGAAAACAGAAAGCCTTATTATTCGGCCCCGTAAGAGAAAAGCGAAGAAAGGCATTTGTGGAGAGTGAATGGAGAAAAAGATTCAAAGCTCCACCTCCGTGGAAGCATTTTGTATGGACCACGCAATTGACAACGAGCTTCTTCTCGGAAAACACTCGGCGCGCTTTCCACTCAAGGGGCTCAATTTTCCGAAATAATATCCCATACAATAATGCGATTACATTTAATATCTAGACAAAAGACAGTCGATGTCGAATTTTCCAATAATTATTATTAATATCTGCGCAAAGGCGCCCGGCCGCTTTTTCAGCGCGGCACAATTACTCAGCAACGTAATATGACGTATTTTTATTTTTCACTGCTTTTATACTAAATAATTCAAAGACAAATTATGTACAGCCTACTTATGGCGATGTAGTAGTAAGCATCTGGATTATTTTGAAAATATCCTATTGAATATAGAATAATTATCTCAATAAATTGCAAGAAAAATCAATTATATCCTTATATATATTTTTTTAATACCACAGTTTCTCGTATTATTTTTTTCGCATGGAAATATATTCATTATACTCAAATAAATATGTGTAACTAACTACTCTCGTGTGTATAAAGTTGATGAGCGCGTTAAGCTCACCATCATCGCACAGCACACAAACACAAAATATGAGCTGGGCCGATCGTCAATACAATTCGTCACATCTACACGGTTCGCCACATACATATTTGCCGGCAAAGGGTTAAGCACATTATACATAATACACATCCGAACACAAACGTGGGAATTGTCAAAGGGTTTGCGGTGAAGGAAGCTTTTGATCACCAGTTTTGTATTGTGAGCGTTACGTTTCAATTACCCACCCCCCCGCTCTCGCAATAACCCGGCCGCCACTACCTTCGCCATATTGTTTCGATTTCACAAAGCGGTTCAACACAAATAACCGATATGGCTCCCAAACCAACCCCCTGCTCACACCCGAACCCGCGCCATCCACCTGGGCCTCTAAGGCGTGGTCCAAAAATTTTCACGGGAAAATGATGAAAAAAATGAACTTTAATGTAACATTTTCGTATTTATAATGCATTTATGTCCTGAAAAAACTCGATAGCTAGATAAGTAAGAATGACTTTCATAGATCATAATCATCAGAGATCATTAATAAATGACATCTGCAGAGCCAGAGTTATAGCATCGTAAAAGCTGTAATGAAAAATGCAGAATACGTAGAAAAAAGGGTTGTAAAATTGCAATTTTCCTAATTTTATATTGTGTTTGTATACCATTTATCTTGTTAGTACTCTCAGTGGCGGATTTAGAACTCGAGCCCCAGTCCCAATTCAATGTTGAGACCCCTCAAAATATTTTCACTACCCCTATTATCTGCATTCTAAACGCAGGTTTTTTTTTATTTAATTTAATTTTGGATACATAATTGATTTCACATCAATTTATTTAAAAATCACACAGAAAAACAAAAACTTTCAGTTATTTTTATTACTTCTTCACTTTTTCCTTTTTTTTTATTAGCTTTTCAATGATATTTGCGATCTCTATGTTACAAATATTTATATATTTTTTGAAAAATACAAAGTCCCCTGATGACTTGCATCGTTTGGTTCGAAATATGACCGCTAGGGTCCTGAAAAACATATTCTCTTTTCTATTATATTTAAGGAATACTGCTATATTATTAATAATCGTTTAGAGAGCTTAACTGAGGCTCTAGGCTTGTGCCTTATGGGCCTAATAGGAAATCCGCCAATGAATACTCTACGATTTTCTCATATTCCTACAATGAAGCTTCTCTGAGTTCTCGTTTCTTCTAGCGTGATGTTCAGAGTAGCGATGAATCTTTCTGAGACATAGTTGAGAGTTTGTCTTCTTTTTTGTTTCCCATTTCTTCTAGGACAGAAACGTTAGTGCATGTCGCGGTCCATGGGATCTTCAGTGGGTAAAATTTCGATCTTATTCTTCATATTTTCCTTTATGGTCCATTTTCAGAGAATACCAGATTGCACTAAATGTTTTTATTGTCTTTTTAGTTATATTCCTGTTTTACCAAATTGTCTAACTGTTTTAGCCATCTTAATGCGGCTTTTTATTTCTGACACTTTCCGTTCCACGTAAATGGAGATCCAATAAATTCTAAGACCCTATCCAGATCCGGAATATTAGCGAATCTTAATAGCTGATTGATTCTATCAATTATCATAAGTTATAGAAATATATATAGTTATATTTTAATGTTGATGACAAATAAAGGCTTTTTAAAAGTCGATATTCAAAAATTCAGCGTATTTTTTGATCTTATCTAAACTTTCTATCTAACTCTTATCTGCACGATGGTTTGACTAAAATTAAGTAAAAAACTTAATGGACAAAATTAGCCTATTTTTCCCCTGAATTTCCCCGACAAACTGAATAAAATGAGCTATGAAACATTACCTCATCACCATACAAATCACAATAAAATGCATTTAAATAATTTCTCATAAAATCTTTGATAAATTCAGTAAAGTATTTATTTATTAATTTCGCTGTTGGCTGAGTCAACCGAATTCGCAATTATTTTCCAATCGACTTTTCTCAAATTTTCATCCACACTGTATTCCACAATACTATCAATGGATCTTATACGTGCACATATATATGCGAATTTAATAACAGTCATTATCAGAGCGATTATGTGATATTAATTAATATATTTATGCGAAATTCGAGTTTCGCCGTAACAAAATTGGGAAATACGAATTGGCAATTCGGCGTATTGATTAATAATTTCCACTCGACTGTTATTGTATTCGGCAAATGAATTATTTCGCGATTAATTATCTCCGAATAATATTGTGTTATCGATGTCGCAACGCGCTCGCGGTTCTAATGAATTATAAGATATTAATATTTTTTTTTATGTTAGCGTGTATATATACAACGGGTTGCCATTCAAACCGATGATGATGACGACTGCGTGAAATGATACACGTTTTAAAAACAAAATGGCCCGGCAATAAAATCCCCAAATATAAAAATCATACGACTGCTTTTTAAATATTTAATTTGGACACAACCGAGCCTGGTTTTGTACAACGCGGCTCTATGGGAGATCTGGAATGCAACGTATGAAAAGAATTAAAAAAAATGTCTGTTTTTGATATTTTTTGTTTATTCGAATGGGGTTTTATGCGCTCGTTTTATATGTAACGATTTGCTTTATGGCATATACAATGGCGGCGAAATGAATGGCGTTGTTGTGCCGTTCGGAAAATAATAAAAAAAAAATGCAATAAAAACCTATGATTTTTCATTGATGCAAATATATATATATCATTTTCCGACGCCATGTTTAGATAAGCATTTATTGCGGCATTCATCCCCTTCATTTGTTATGACCAAACGTTAACGTTACGAATTTATAGGGCGACCGGACCCGTAAAAATAAAAAGAAAATGACATAGGAGCTTTCATTTTACATCCGGCTGTAAAATTGCGACCATTGGTCACCGGTGTGTGCGAAATAAAATGAAAAAACGTCCAACACACAAAAATGGACAAAAAAGGAAATTCAGTGTAATTTGTTCAAGGGACGTAATTAAAGGGACATTTGGCATTCGCTAATTGACAATCACACGGAATGGAATATATTTAAATAAAAAATGTTTGATGACGATATACGTGTGTGTGCTCATAAAATTTGATTGCTCGCTTATTACATAATTTTTATTTATTTATTGGCAGATTCGCGATTAACCCATTGCCGCCATTTTCCGTCGTCGGATCGATCCGATTTGATTTTATATATATTTTTATTTTATTATTTAAATGCTTCTGGCATGGCGTATGCACATAATGAATTCATACCGCACCAAAGCGCTCGGCTGAAACAAGCGCTGCCCACAGCGAGGTGGTTAATGGCCAATTAAAAATTCAAACAAAAAATGAAAAGCCTTTTCCATCGCAGACAAAATGCATATAAAAATTCGGAAAAACTCACGCTCCGATACTAATTGTGGTCGGTGACCATGCGAATATTAATATTTTCACGTTTGGACTGTGGCACACGCAAAAAACGACCAGTTCGTCTTTTACCTTTGAAGCCTGTATTTTTTTTCGCTAATAAAAATAATACGCATTGTAATTAAAATATGAAAAAAAATAATTACGTCTAGTTTCTGCGGCCAGAGATAGAAATCATTGATTTCGATAACGTTCCGCCGAGTCAAATCCACGTTTTTCCAGTTGAATCGCTTCAATCTCTCAAGTGGACCATTTCTTATGTTAATTGGACAAAATTGACGTCGGCCAAAGAAAAGTGTTTGTTTTTCCTGACGCTTCAGACGCTTAGCATCAAAGAAAAACAGAATAACAAAATAAATAAATGTGGCCCTCTTTCCGAAACTGTTATCCTTCGAATAGACGTTATTTGTTTTAACCGTTCGGTTTTATCGTTTTTCATCCGACGGTGGATCTCTTAACGGATGTCGATTTATATACTCGGACGTGCCACCGTTTAACGCAGTGATAAATCGTATTACGGATCCGAATATAATCCTGCGACAATTGATGCATAAATTGTATCCGCGCTCGACATCCTGGGCGGCGAAAAATTTTAACAAGACAGTTCGCAGCATCCCCGAATTTTGTTTTAACGCACATTTTTTAAAATAATACTAAAAAATCCTGCGTATCGTTCTATTATTTATTATGATAAAAAAGTTATATATTACCGCATTGAAAATTCAGTACGTCCCGAATGAATCCGATGCATCATTCGGCACCATTAATTTGTCAAAGTTGTTTTATTTATGTCAACTTGCCTGGACTTGGTGGTGATTTACGACATATCTTAAATGCAATTTAGGATTCGTACTAGGAAACGGGTTATTTTTCTTACGAAATTCTTTCGCACGTCTCGGTGAAAATCTCCAATAATATAAACAGGTATTTTATTCTCGTTTCTAAAACAAAACGCGTACATGGGGTGCTGAGAATAAGATGCAAATTATAAAAAAAGCAGACGAGACGCGCTAAAAGATTATCCCGACAGATAACAAGTTATCACGTTCGGCGCATTATCAGAGTAAAAAAATGGGGGTACGAAATTAGCTTATTTTTAACGAATTTTAAAAACGTTAAAAATACACGCCAGGGCTGTGCAGCCGTTTATTTTTAATATTATGCAGGGCGCTGTTTCAGCTCAAGCAATTATTGTTACCTTGGCTAAAAGTTCGTACAATTAAGCTCTGCTTTTTCTCGCAAGTTTTTTCTCTAACACTTTTCAAGCACAAGCTTAAAGAGGCGAGCTTTTCAAGCTCTCATTTGAATAATTATTATAATCACTTATCCGTAGACTTAGTTCATTTTTTAAGCAAACACCTCTTTTAATATATACATCATTATTATAATTATTAATAAAAAAAAAATAATGATCATACTTTATTATGGTTATAATTTTTCATTATACGGTCGTATAGATGTATAATTTTTTATATCAAGCACAACGCAGAAAAACTTTGCACCGGAGAACATTTCAATTAGTGCAAAGTTCATTAAGAAACCTTACAGTCTCCTCTGCTAGGGGAAAAGCTTTTCCACTTCCTTTATTTCTACTACATTTTCATACCCATATCTAATCCTCTAATATATTCTCATTATGCAATGTTCTCTTTAGCTTTTCATTTTGTTCACTTTGCTATTTTGCATCTATTAAAATGGCACGGTGGCCGCTCCCCAACGAGTCAGTTTTTGCAGAGAGCTTTTTAATTTTAAAATAATATGCATACATTAATGAATATAAAAATATATACACGCGTAAATATACCGTGCGAATATTAATATTATCATAATAAATACGTATAATAAATTAAATTATAATCTCTCAGCCATTCTTCATCATTTATCTCTATTTCGCGACATTTATCCGTTTTGCAAAAAAAAAATAACAATTTTTTTTTTTACCACTTTCCTGTGTTGAGAGCGAATATTAATTTATTTAGACAGCATTGTAAACTACTGCTGCTTCATTAATTAGTTTAATATTAATGATTTATGTTGACAATCTATTAAAAAGTGCCAAAATGTTCTATTTGTTAGTGTGAAAATAAATATATTAAAAACCTTGCACAATCTCAGACACCTGCCTAATTATCTCTTATTGCTCCAATTCTTAGTTAAGCTTAAAAAAAATTCTTTCTAATAAAACTGATTATTAGAATTGTTTATTTGTCTATTGCCTTTTTGAAAGCAGCGTTTCGATCGTTTATCTTATTCTTCTGCGATAAATCGTCGTCGCTTTATTATTTTAATGGCGGACAACGTCCTCACCGGAAGTCGTTGTGATCCAAATATTAACATCGACGTCCATTATCATCGGTTTCGTGTTAGATTGTAGCGCCATTATAAATCGCCGTCTATTTTAATACGGCTCGGTTATTACCATGTACTGTGTCGTTGGGCTACGTGTTAGCAGACATACCTGTTTATATCAAAAGGTAATTTATGAGTTCGGCGTAGTACTCTGTGACTATCAAAGCGTTCTATTACCGTACAGCGAAGAATGGAAGCGAGCCGAGAGATTAATACCACAATGGAGATTATTTCAAATATCGATCGTATGGGTTTTCCTCGGTGTCTTTGTTGCAAATCGCCGAGGAACGCTTTCAGTCCAGCCTTTGTTCGTCCACATGGACGTGATTCGCGTGCTTTACTTACATTATCATCACAATATCGCGGGTCTGACACAGAGCAAATTGATTTTTAGTTGAGATGCAAATTAAATTGTCCGCGGCCGGTGACTGCTCATTCTTCAGCGCGGTGTAAATCAGTGCTGGCCAAGCTAAATATAGTTGTCAACAACGCCATGTTGTGACACACCGTTGTTATCGTAAGTGTTCAATAAAATTTTACAACTTTCCGAGAAAGCGTTCTATAACCGGTGAATGTAACGACTTCATTTATACGGTGGTTGCTTTGATGGTATTCCGTGTTGCAGTTAATTGAATGCCCGATTTCAATACTTAAACGCTAACGATACCGAAAAATAAGACCACATTTTTTTGGATGCATTTAATTAATCATTCTAATAATACATAAAAATATTTTCCTAGATGGCATATAACTGAAAAAGTATATTTCCACGAATTTTTATTAATTTATATAAAAATGCGGAAATGTACAAAAAAAATCATTGTGAAATGTAATTAGTTCGTATTTTTCACGACACTAAAAATAGTGTTAGAAATATTCAGGTTACAAAAAAGACATAATTTAATTACATAGAATGGAAATCTTATTTTTTATATGATTTAAAATTATATAAGAGCCTCGTTATCCTTATCATTATTTTTATAATGCGGAATTAAATTTATTTTTAAATAGTTTTTGTGGTTCGGATATTAAAAGATATTGTATAAGAAATAATTTCCACCAGTTTTGTGTGTAATATAAATAAAAAAAATGGTAGATATCGCTTTCATCTCATTTTCTTCAACGTCATTCAAAGAAAATCCCATCTTTCATCACTTGTTACCATTTTTCCCGTATTGACACGCCCGTCCCGGTTTTTCCATTTTTTCCCAGCGGGCCCCGAGAGCGAACGCTCATTATAAGAGATGTCATCTCGTGAACAATTTGTCTGTTATTCCGGCTGATATACTAATGTTTTCCTACGGTCTTTTGTACGTCATAGATTTTTCTTCTTCATATCTCCCGTCCACCATTATGAGCTCCCTCGGTGACAGCTTTATGCGTCATTGTTTAAAGCTCGTCACATTTCTTTAAAGAAAGCTCTTTAAGTGAACACTTAACACTTGCCCCGCGTCTATTTTTGCCCCGTCCTTTGGAGCATCACACGAAAAGCATCACAAAGATCGGCTGGAATATAAGAAGATGAAAAAAAAGATCGAAGAGCATAAAAAAGCGTTTCATTATGTTTTACAAGAATTCCGTGCATTATTAATATCCTGAAGCACATTGTCAAGAAATTTAATGGATTTGAATACAGCGACGCTTCCACCACGGTTGACGTACCAGTGTTAACTGACGTTGATTTATTGAAGTAATTAACTATATATTGAAAATTAGAATTCATATTTTCTCGCATATGGCACAATGTGCTGAAAATAAATCTTTCAACACAATTACGTAATATTAATATTTTTTCTTCTGATTTTTTTTTCAGGTGAGCCCACAGATTTATTCGCCGGCCGTGCATCTTTACGATCGTAATTGGGTATGATGTAATTTTTTTTTAATTCCTCGTACGTGTCTGCAATTATTATTAGAATTAAAAACACACATATATTGCAAAGTTTCTTTTCTCGGATGGGCCATTATTCATCGGCTGAGTGCATCCTTTGCTGTAGGTAAGCGGAAACAATATATCATCAGAATTTACTATTCATATATTTATTTATCTTTGAGCAGTTTTTCTCTGACGAATATTTCACATGTATAAAATAAGAAAATAAAATCAGGAAGTTAGAGAAAGGCGAATGTGAAATATTGCGATCGTTACATGTCATATTTATCCATCGCCGTAATATATAACCAAATCCGTTTCGTATAAATAATTCAAATTTGGCATATATCTCCTACCCACACACAGATTTTTCTTCAAGACAATGGCGTTTTTTTTCCCTCCACGTCCGAGATGACAGGTTAAGAATTCAGAAAATAGAACCGGGAGAGTAATTGTTCGAAAGCTCCTGGATTAGTCTTCTTTCTTTGCGGTTGACACCGCATCATTGCATCATCCGCGGCATTGTTCGCCGCACGAATAATTTGTCTCGGCTCTGACACAATGAAAAATGGGGGACAATGTGGCAATACGATTTTTAATTAGGACGAAATCGATATTTCATACTAATTATGCTCAGGTAAAATTCACGCTCGATTTATTGAATAAATGAAAAAAATGTATTGCAACCCGGCTAAAATATCGTCATGCGTTTTCCGACATTTTCCGGCACTGCGCAAAATTATTATGTCACAAAATATTTATTCATCTTGTGCTTGTAACATGAGCATATTAATAAGTATATACAGAATGTGCTGAAGGATATTTAAATAACTTTTTTTTTAAAAAAAAAAAATACATTCCTTGCATTTTTCAGTCAAGAGATATTCCGGATCATTCTTATTTTTGCCGTCTACATATTTTAATCAAAAGCATTATATTTTAATCTAATAAGTAAAAATCAAATTCTTTATTTATTCTACTTTATTAAGCTTCGAAGCTCCTTTGGTATCCAATTTTCCGCATAACTGTAGCTCCTCCAGAAGTTCTGTCGTTTTCTCCTTAATATTGGCAAATCATTGTTTCATATTTTTTCTTGGAGGGAATAGAAAGAAAATTGCAAAGGGGATAATCCTGCGAATACGAAGGCCACAGCATCATAATGGTGTTATTTTTGGACAAATATTCATATCATTTTTTTTAAAAGAAAAATGCCACCAAACAAAAACAACATGTTTTTATCATATCAACCGACAACAATAAAATAGGCATCCATTATGGCTACCAATGTCAAGTTATGTCAAGGACACTTGTAATCAACCCTATAACTACTTCAATTCATAAGGATTATATCATAATATTAACAATATTGATAACGAAAAATCATAACAAATTAAATTGAATCATCGTTCCTAATTTATGAAATATATAATTATTGCCTTGAGTCATCCCATCTGTACTGGAGGTCGACTTTTCTTAGACTCTTCAATTGCTTCATCGCTGCAATTTGCCAAAACTAGCAGACGATTATTGCATTTGCTCTCCAAAACCAATATATGATGTTATCATATCCAAATTAATTCATCTTCTCTGAAATTGTTTATTTATATTAATAATTAATGTCGCAATCTTTGGATGGGATTATAACGTTATTGGAATGCTTTCAAATATTGCATGATGCGTAGCTCCCGGATCCATGGAAATTATGGTAGGGATACTACCATGGATCGGCTTCCAAATAGACCCTGGCCAATTACCCGATCCCCCCGTCCGACACATCCGCGTCTAATGAGATGACAAGTGCGTTTCGGGTCTGGATGCGTTGTCACATCATCTCCAGCATCAGCTGTCAGACGGGCGCGGCTGCTGCAGGGGCCGTCGTCGACAGCTCCCGTCCCCGGTGGTCCATTATGATCCCGACAGGTGGGCCATTTAACGGCCAACTGTTTTCCCGGTCCGTTTCTTTTATTCGGCGTCGAACGGGCCGTAACGCAACGGTTCGTTACCAGGCCCGCGTTCGTTAGGGCTTCCGGAGGCCCGCGCGTTAATTTACGCGGATCTGTGTGACATCACACTCCTCAATGGGGGCTCCTGTGCTCTTTTTGTCCGGGGGCTTACGCCACACGTATAGTAGATTGTTGTGAATGGCGGCCATTGATACCGGCGCGTGTGGCTATTCGAAATTGGGTCATATTTTACTGTCATTTTTAATATGCATTTTGATTTATGGCCGCGCAAATTATTATGAAAATATTTTTAATCTCGATTTAATTATGGAACATGCGTATTTTGTGGAAAAATAGAAAATCTCCTTAATTTTTCCAGATATATATGTTAAAAAAGATTATGTATGAGCCAATTTTTCAAACGGCATCTGCTCACCATGTATTATCCGCAAACAATTATTTACGCACACAATGATGGTTTAAATTCATGATTGATTGCTTTATTCAGCAAATCGTTTAAACACGACACCGACAATGTCATATTTAATGAGTATGAATGTTGCTCGCGTACAATGAAACGCTGAAATATCTCAGGCATTCAGACGCGAAACGTATAGTGTCATTGCAAAAGCAAATTTGTGCAATTATTTTCGTATTGTTGTGTCTGCAGTGTTTAGCGATCGCCCCCACGAATTGCATTCTTCCATAAATCTGAGGTGTTAGCGCGAGAGCGCGTCTATGCAGATTTAATGCAAAAAATTAATTTACACGTGCGAATATTTAATTTTCGTCGCGGCCATTTTTCTTCGTACCCTTTTCGGGTGCCGTTTGATTTAGTGCGGCCATACAACCAACTTTACACTTCATAAATCGCATCCATTGTCAAAACAGTGCATGGCAACGAAAACAAATGTGGCGGCTAACCGACATATATTTCCCAATATACCCGGGAAATCCAATTCTCTTACTCGTCCGCTGTTTGTTTGTTTAGTTAAAATATTAATTCCGATGTGCGATTATTATATCCGCGCGCATATTCTTTGAACTATTTGTTGTTTCATGTCGCGCCTGAAAAAAAAAATCTGATTTAATCCTGAAACTATTCATATATATATATATATTCACAGATGATCGTATTGATTAATATTTCGCTCATATTTGAGCATTATGCCGTTTACGGTTTTCGAGGTACGACCTCACGATGAGTGGTGATTTTTTTTTCCGGAGGTGGTGTCCTCACGTCGCTTCCACAATTGTGCTCGGGAACGCTCGATTGTCTATGCGATTGTCAGGTCTTTTTTCAACGTTTCGCTTTGACAAATTACGAGACGAGTCGTTTTGCCATGTCAGAATTGATACAGTTTACAAGCGAAATTGTCGGTACCGCCGGTTAACCCAGACGAGCTAGAGAGCTTGCACCGGGCGTGGGATCTTAACTGACAAGTTAAATAGATGCTGGCGAATATAATGAACGGCGTTGAAAGAAACTCTGTGGCGCTGAGGCACGATACCACCGAGCACAGCCAATAGTGCAGAACGGACAAAACCGACATTGTCCCCCGGCATTCAAAGATGGGCGGCCATAAACAGAATACGTCAATAGGAACACGGCTATGGCGGATAATGAGATGTGACATGATCGTGAACGCAATTTGGTACAGGCGTCTTTTACGACAAAAGACATTGGCACTTTGTCCTAGATGTTGAAGTCGAGGTTGAATGCTCCAATACCGGTAGCTGCTGCAGAAAAGGATGCTATAGTCAGTCAACATTTCATTCTTATTCATAGCTACATTCCAGGAATGGATTTTGCATCCATTGTCATCCATGTTGTCCCTGACCTTTTTCCCGTAAGCAATTTCCACATTTTCCATAGCAATTTCCACACGGCCATTTACTTTTGCTACAACTAAGTACATCTTACCTCCCGGAACTTGGAGAATCTCAGCATTGTTTCCAGTATAAAACGATTCTTTAGTTTTCCTTGATTCTGCAGATCTCGTAACTTACTTTTGTACCCAGGATGAAGCTCTATCAGACCGTTCCGACAGAGTTCCATCCCTTACTATCCACAGATCTATCTATACCTTTAAATTACCGTGGCCAGCCAGTAATTTACAGACCTAAAAGTCAGTGAAGAACCAGCTACAATTTAACTTGACTCTGTTATCAGGAAAGAAGAGATAGGTAGTCCACCCTTTGGGGGAGAAATTCCACCTCTTCTGCTACTGATCAAGAGCCGATTCGCCGATTTCTTGTTGATTCAATTATTTTCTCAAGTATCTTCATCAGGCTGACTTCAAGCTTAACACTTAATCGGCCGGAAGCACAATTATCAGCTTTCCTGAGCCCGATCTCCATGGGCCGGTAGCCAATTTATAAGCTTTTTAAGGCGCTCTCTTTATCGGCCGCACATTTATTATTTTAATAATATACGCTAACGAAATTTATGGACAGTATCCAACGAAATGTAAAATATGTATGACACAATTTTTTTGTCTATAGTATAATAAATTACATCGCTCACCCATGTCAAATCCATTTCATATGAAACTTAATATTATGAGTGGATGCCTTTGTTCATGACTAAAGGCACATAAACGTGTCACATTAATACTCATGAGTTAATCAGTATTGACTAAAATTTATTTGAGGAATCAGAACAACTCAAACATAAATGCTAAATTTATTTAAATTTTCGTTATACATGCATTTTTTTTATTGCATGTTCCATGTGATAGATAGATTACAGACTAATTTAATAGCTTAGTATAAAATAAGACAGACTTTCGCATACAATTTATTCCTGAAAATATGAACGAATGTTTAGGAATGTAAAAACATTAAATATTCCAATCGTAAAAAATAACTCAGTTATCCAAAGGTTTTTTTTATTGATTTTCAAATGACTGAAAGCAATTCTTTATTTTTCCCTTTCAATACTATGAGATTTTCTGCAGTTTTTATTACTACAATTTTTGTCCAAAATAAAGCATCTCGTCTAAATTGAATATTTAGCTAGAAGAATATTCGCCATCTACAATAAATTTGCACAATAAGAAAATAAATTCTTTGCAGTATTTTTATCTGCATCATCCGATTCACAAGTTAATTTACGTAAAGACTACCTCATTTTTATTTGTCAAACCAGCTTTTAATTGCTTAAAACTCAGTGTTGGAATCTTCTTGATCTAGTAATCCAGTCTTCATGCAAACTAAGAGCCTTATCGTGGATAATTGAAAAACTCAGAGGGACATGTTTTGATGTTGATCAATTCATCAACTCGTATGGATTTTAATTTAAGTGTTAATCACTTCTAGAACGCAATTCATATATGACGTATATTTTATCAATGAAGCGATTTCTTTGTACAAAAATTGCATATATTAAAAAATTATAAACTTAAACTCCTCCATACCTCGGAGAGTATGAATATTTGATTCGGCATAATTCGAACAGTTTATAATAACGAATATTTAAACGATTAAATTTATCTTGTCGATGCACTGCTTCGACTAATCAACGTCACTCTTATCTGCACTCATATAAGTTTTTAATTAATTCCAATTTATCCGGTGGATCGGAGAGAGTCCGTCGCCGTTCCCACGGTGCCTCGATCCAGTATATCTCCTAAGATCACTCAGTCTCTGGCGCACAGCGTATTATCTGTCACACTTGCTTTATGTGTATGCCCACTGGCTACATAGTCGTCGTTGATTTTGCAATAATCGCTAACATATTTTTTTTTCGGCGATTTTCGGCGTGTTCTTGAGCGCGTGCGCAATGCTCCATTGAACCGAGCTCGGTAATCCGCGATACGACGTACGTACGACCTTGGCACATTTGGCGTGTGAATCTTCACTTGATAAATAGATCATTTTGTCTCAGGCCGACCATCATCATCGTCGTCGTGTCTTCTATTTTGTTTATTTGCGAGCCGTCGTTAAAAAAAAATGGCGCAAAGGCTTTTTGTTCGTAGGTCGCATTGTGCGCCGCAGCTTGATGACGATGATGAATGAGGACATTGTGCGACATCCATCCGATGACGTACATTCTGATCTGTTGTAAACGTGTGTGCCACTTCTTAAATTCGCAAAAAAAATTAATTGATTTATAACGAGAGCTTTAATTCTGTATATTCGTCAATCACAAACCACCCCTGTCCTGTATTATTATCATTATGAAGAAAATTAATGGAATGTCATATTATGTGCATGAATTATGATAGCGAGATTGCACAATGAGAATGCATCAGCGTTTTTTTAAAAACCACTTCGTCCTTTACAATCCTTCTTCGGGTGCATTGTCAAAGGAAGAAGCTCCATTATTATCCGGTAGGATTGTTGAAATAATAATAAAAAAATAATAGGAAAAAAATAACGCGGAGACCACTCAAGAGCCCGGTTCAATTGTGCGGTTCAAAAAACAGCGTTGGTGTTAAGACAAAAGCTTTTCGAAAATAAAAAAAAAATGTATTATAAAGAGCGAGGCGAGCTTTCGCTGAAAGCTCTCTATGTGGGGCGGTTATTGTGCGGAACAAACAACACTTGACTCGGCCGACAGTCGTTTGTTGGGACGGATTGAAAGAGTTCCCGTCTCTGTTATGACGGTCCAGTAACAAGTGGTTAACATGAGTAATCGACTGCTATTTTCAACATTTTTTTATTTAAATCAGCACAGGCACACACACATATTAAGAACAATGATTAATCGCTCGTGCGAACGGCGAAACCGCAACCGATACTCGAGGAAAAAGCTCGTTCTAGATTTGCACGGAAATTGAATCAACGCTATGAATAAATTTAATCGGAATATATTAATTTTTGCTGGCCAAAATCCATGTTTGACCCTTGACGTTGTATGAGGGAAAAAATCCTGGATTATCACGGGCTATTACCGGATGTTCCTGTTACACGGATGAGCTTTATGCGAGGGCCTGAGCTTTCCCCCGGAGGGTTAGGGCGTCGTCGCCTCGCGCTGCCTCTGGACCATTTTGCGATTACTGACGGCTTATTAACCAACCACAATAGGGAGAAAATCCATCATCCAGTGGCGTAGCCGCATCGAAATAATATATATATTTACATCATCGAGGTGTTGCGCAAGAATTTCGCCTTGTGTTCGATTGATTCGTCGGTTATAACAAGTGCGCGAATAATATTGCAAATAACACGCGATTAGATTGTAATTAAGGTCGGCGCGAACAATAGAGTGTTTCGCAAAAAATATATATGTATACAATATTCATCGCCGCCATTGAAAATCGGCAATTTTTTTGTCCTCGCCACAGATTCTTCTGTTGAATTTTTCCGACACCGCAAAACAAAGAACTTCCACCAGTCATCCTGTGGTCATTTATTACCACCTCTTTACGGAAGGGGGATGCTTTTTACACGTTTTTTCTCTCATCTTTCCCCCGGTTATAGTTAAGTGACGCGGAAATCTCTGCACATGTTATACAGCGAGTGTGTGCCATTTTCTTTTTATTTATTTCGCCCCGATAAAAATTCAATCATAAATCCGAAAAGGAAAACAAATAACGTATTCGCCCATAAATCATTGTTCCACTGTCAGTCAGTTTTATTACTTCCGTCACATTGGGAACTGTTGCGAATTGTATACATATTCGCGCGTTTGATAGATGCGATCGCAACGGATGGGGGTAGAAAAATATATACTACACACTCGTAAATAAATTTGCAATAACTCGAATTAAATTCGCATGTAACGCAACTATGATTGCGTTTCGCGATTGTGACACTCGAAAATATATTGAATCCATCGAACCGTGGATATCCCATTGATTACACAGCAATTCCGTTAAAAATTGTAATTTTTGTATGCATCTCGTCGAGTGGCTCTCTATCCCTAAGCGCTTCTAACTAAACGTTGTTTAATCATATTCATAATGCAGGGTTGAACCAACAATGGGGTCACCCTCACCCCACCAGGTTATCGTCCTACCCCGCGTGACGACGTCATAATTTACTCATTACATCGTTGTTTAGGGTTAACCTAATCTCGGCGCGAGATGAATCGTCTGTCTGTTAATTAATTCGTATTATCACTACTCTATATTCGTCGGCGTGTATCGGAAATTTGTTTTGAATAATGCTATCAATAATAGTTATTATGTAGGCGATATGTAATCATAATCAAGGCGTCCGTGTAATTAATAACAATTTTTTATCAATAAAAATCGCGCTTCATCATGATCATCATCGCGGTGACAATCCGAGGGTTGATCCGCCATACAAATCCGCCGCATTGTAATCTTATTAAGCATCCAACCATCTATTTATATTACTGAAAATAGCAAGTCATACATTACTCACCGAAAATATGGCCAGATGAAAATAATTTCAGTTTTTTTTTATGTTCGCATGAGGTCATTCCGCAATAAAATTCTCTTTTATAGAACACTATTTATTAAATAATCTCGATTATCGCCGTATAATTATAATTGTTATCGGACAAAAGACCAGAGGCAAGGTTACGCAAACATATCGCTCGTAAATGGGTATGTGGAAATGGAGCAAATAAGGTAAACAATAAACAAAAATCTTTACATATCATTGTTGTTTATGACAATTTCATTCGGATGGCAATGAATATAATAATTTCTAAAACATTCGCGAATGTTATCGTGTACGATTGCGATATCGACTTATTTATAACGAGACTTAATCAGTGTAATTTCGTTTTATTCCAATGTGTTGCATTGAATAATACTCCATTTATTATACTAATTTTGCACTGATAAAATTGAAAAATGCATTTACAGTACAATGAATTTTATTCATTTAATGAACCATAATGACTTATTTATCCGACTTTTCCTTCAATATCAAGGTCAAATAACTGTTAAAAATATTTAAAAAAGCTCCTTGCTTGTAAAAGAATATTATTTAGATTATATTAATTAATATCAGAATAATTCTTGAAAATCTTTAAATAATACCATAATGAGTCCTGTGATTTGTTAGCGATTGCAATCTTGGTTTGTGTGTTCCTCGACATCATTTTCCAAAAAATAAATTACATCTTCATTGACAGATTAAGTTGTTTAGCTTAACCGTACCGATGGGTATATGGGGTACCCCAAGTTTTTGATTTTTCTCGTATAACTCTTAATATAAATCCTACACATCAAAAACTTTTTGCATTTGTCTAAAAAAGTCAAAATAATTAATACTATAAATAATCATTGACATTTATTGTCTGCAATTGCAGAAAAAAAATAAAAACAACAATATTCACTCCTATTATCACGCGCGCGATGTTTTTTCTCGCTCGCTTCCGATATGATGTGCCGAGTGCGAGTGCAACGTGGGAGTGACACATGCTTCGAGAATCGTGTCATTTACGTGTCACATTAATTAGTTAAAAATCCAAAATATCGACCAAAGTATGAAGCACATTATGATTAACTGTTTTTATTCTTAGAATAATCTTTTTTTAATGAAGAATTCAATTTATTTATTTTTATTTGTCGTATGAATACAGAATACATGGTTTTATTTATAATCAACAGTCATATAATAATAAACAATAATACACAACGACAATACCATACTAATAATAATAATAATAATAATAATAATGAAAATAATAGTAATAGTAATTGTGAAAATAGTAATTAGGAGGTGATGGGATGGCAGGATATCGGGGTGTAATGATGCGTTGGTCAAATTCAATAATATCTTGACTTGAAATGCTTGGGGTATCTGAGATACCCCCTTCGAACGACGCGGTTGTTATCGAGGCACATTGACGAATGGGCTAGCAAATTATATCTAGTCTACTTCCTCGTCTCTTACGAAATTCATGTTGTTAATAGTTTTATAAATTTCTTACATATGCATCCATCGATCTACCATCCTTATTATTTTTTCCAAAATTTTTTTAATGCTTGATCTTTCTCTGTTACTTAACAAATGTGATTATTAAATAATGTAGTTGCTCTCCAGAATGCTTATTAATATTTATGTTTAAACTTTTCCCGAATTAAACATTTTTATAAGACTTTAATCCGTATTATGCGGCATATTTTCTTGTAAATAAATCATAGTGATAATTTGAATAATATTTAATGCAGTTATTTTATATCTGAAGTTTGTTTTTAATGCAGTTAACTCTTAACGCTCTATATTATATTCAAGTCTAGACTGATGCGACTAATATTACCACTCGGTTTAGGTTCGATATCATCATTATCGATGAGATAATTGAAAAAAAATGACTTCAGTGGAAGATGCCCTTTCGTTGTAGCTGGACATTGATTCTTCATTATTAAATCGTCTTCCATTAAGTATTGGAAAATGTCAAACAATGACATTTTCTTAGATCAAAGGAACCCATCATCTTTAATTACAGCATTGAGAACCTAACTTTTCCTGAGCAATCGTCTGTTAACGATCTGGGTATTTTGTTTGATTCTAAGTTAAAATGTAATTTACACGTATCGGCCGCGTGTATGGGATCATCAAGAATGTTGGGTATCGTCTTGAGAAATTCTCATCACATACGTAGCACCTTAGTCATACGAGATTCGGAGCTTGCTCGAATCAGGTTCCATTATTTGGACGCCTTATGACGCCTCAAATTCCCTCAGTTTAGAGAAGATACAGAAGAAATTTCTTAGGTATCTCTACATGAGAGAGTTTGGATTCTACCCAAGTTTATACTTCAACGTATGGGTACAGGGCTACCTGGGGTATGTAACCCTCGAGAAAAGAAGGTCGATTTACTTGATTGGCGCATTACATAATCCCCTTGTACTGTGCGAGTTGCCCTTATGGGCCTTATCGTCCGCCAAATGTGAGGACAGTGCTCTCAGAAACTCTCCGGTAACCAGAGCTATTACTCTGCGCAACCACTTGGCCATGATTGGCGAACTGGGCTATTCTGTAATGCCAATCACGCATTATCTTTATGAAAAATAAATTAATAAAAAATAAAAAGAGCATTATATTTGATACATTTATATTTTCAAGAATATCCCGTTCGGATATTTTTTTTAAAAGGCCGATACGTAAGAGTTTGATTAAAAGAGTTCATGTCCGGTAATTCGATCATTGTTTGAATGCCGCTCTGAACTCACTCACGGTTTTTAACCGTCTGTGTTTGTGCAAGCACATGCCTTTGATAATACAAATATGATCGGAGTATGATAATTGAGGGCAGATGAAGAATGGCTCTTCTGTCTGCTGGTAACGCGATCCATCAAACAATGACGCGCATTTGCATTTTTTATCGCGATTATGCACCACTGTTGTTTTAGAGCGATTCGCCACTGGCGCCGGCCACACTTAACACCGCCAGACTCAATAATAAGACGTTTAATCATCCTCCAATTAATCAATATTGACTGTGCGACATCATCAGTCGCACCATTGATCTCTTGTACACAATGTGCCACCCACGGCGACGATCGGAACACTCTTTTGGTTATCCGAGAAAAGCCGCGCGCCCTCGCGCGAAAAGCCGAGAATGTGCGATTTTCAGATATTCTAAATATACATCATCGAAAGCGAATCTGTATGGATATTATAGTCGCTGGAAATATAGTATTCGACATGATATACGCCCGTAATATTATTCTAATTGACAGTCGAGCTGCGAACAGCTGCCGTAGTTGGCGCGTGCCGATTGTGACGCACCCGACATGACACTAACCCATTTTTCTCACACACTTTTCGGCCGGTTTTCACTTGATTTTTTTGCAGACGAGCGTTCGCGTAAATGATTGGGTCGCCTTCCCTCCAGGTTAATTTATGATCGGGCGATCGCATTATCCATGTGAAAAATCGCGATTATGTCCGACGTGCGTAATTCTGCGTGGTCGATCGAGAAGGTAAAAAGCTCTCCATTAATCAGTTGGATAACACCTCCACATGTGCGCCGGCGATATTTATTTCGGTCCAACTAAGCTATTATGATTTTGTTTAGCCGTACGAAAATATGCTCAAAGTGCTAAATATAAGCGGTGTGAATGTATATATATATTTTTCTGAGATATCTATCGGACAAGTCATCGTCGCCGAATCACGCCAATGCTTACACCTGTTTCTTTGTTTTGTTGTCGATATTGTATCGCATTTTTCGGACGTGTGATTCTTGTGTGTGCATATGTAAAAGCTCGTAATCGGTCATCTGTTGTAAACCGGCGGTTGTCGAACGCGACCGCTAACACCGCGCGCTTCTTATTTTTGGATGCGGCCATCAAAAAAGTATGAAATTCCCGATATATATATGATGAGGTTACATAAAATAAACCTGTCTTACTTAACCGACGTGTTCGTGTCTGCGTTTTATTTTAAAATGCAGTTTTTCACCAAACGCTTTTAATTGCAATAACACATATTATGTATACATTAACCACAAATAATTGCTTATTCACCGTAAATTATTTATTTAGCAGGGAATTTTTAATACACATTTGATAACTGAGTTTAGAAATATGTAATCTATATCAATAATTATTAAATTAGCAAATTTTATGATACTAACTCAACCAATTAATCATGTGAAAATTAAAAAAAAAATATATTTCAAATATTGACTATAAAGACATGGTTATTAACGCATCCGTCACGGTGGTTCGATAACATCTGGGTCATCCGAAGGGGGTCTCTCAGTGGCCACAAGCATTTCAAGTCAAGATATTTGATATTTGAAATGGATTATTCTAAGAATAAACATATTTTGACAATGATCATTTATAATATTTATTTTTTAGACAAATACAAAAGGTTTGTGACATCAATGATGTCAATGATTCTTCCTTTTTTTTGTTAAGAATAATGCTAAAATCAATCCGAGGAACACATGGCTTAAATTGTATTTAATTAATAATAATAATTTCCAAAAATATATAATTAATGAGTTTTGGATTGCGAAAAATAATTCTATGCCGAAATTTTTATGAATTGGATTAGGGATTCTAACGTTATTTTGTTTCTTGATTTTCTATCTATGAGTATATAGATAAGGGGGTTGTATTATATATGCAAAATCAGTTCGTAATAACTATTGTATCATTGACAGGTCGTTTGAGATGTCTTTTACTGTGGTTTTGTTTAATTTGGTTACTTTACCTTTTCCACTCTGTCCACTTTTAGTCGAATCTATGAGTCAATCTCATTATATATTATTTTTAAATCGATTTAAAGAGATATCCATTGTCCAATAAACATTGACAATAAATAAGACGCACCTATAGAATTGGATCTGATATCCGATTAAAAAAAAGCATTATATTTTTTTAATTAAATAAAAAAAATGGTTTAAATTGTTTGCTAAAACTACTTTAAAAAAGTCCTTATCAGATGCATAATATCGACGCTAGTAAACAATCTAGCAGCATCTCGAAAAATGCATCCAAAAATCATTAAGTAAACTCAGGACATACTCAAAGAATGTGTTCCGATGATTGGTCATTGGAGTCACAAAACTCGCAAGTCGGGTCATCGCTGAGGCCCAGACGATGGAGATTGGCGTTAAAGGAGCCATGTCCTGTGATAAACTGGGACACGTAATGGTCAGGAATAAACCAATGAAGCTTAATTCGAGCTAGTACATCAAGTAAACAAATTAGAACCGTAGTTTAGATCTTTTTACCAAATTTTTCTTGCGTTTGGTGGAAAAAAATTCCAAAAAATTTAAACGTGATACCTTTTTCACCGTATTGATTTTTTCGAAGGACGATTCTGCCTTTTTCAGAAATATGTAGACCGGATCCGTCATTAGTTTTCTTTCTACATTTCCCATTGTTTCCACAAGTTAAAAAAATCCGAGCACATAAATACGTCAAATCTTTTCTACAGTCAATAATAAAGTACGCATTCAATATGCCTACCAGTGTCAAGATACGTCAGAGACAAGTGTGTTGTGTGACATAAAAATGCGTTAATTGGACTAGCAATGAAATCAGCTTTACGTCCATCCATTTTATATGAAATATCTTCCGTAGTTAGGAGGAAGTCATTCCTCATCATCGTCTATGTCATAAATATTCATTGTGAAATAATATGTTATTATTACGAGGTGTCGTAAAGCATATTGGCGCGTCGATTCATTCCTGCACCCGATTGCCATTCCACTTAAATTTATTTACGCGGCCGTAAACAAAAGAATCATTCTGTATACACCGTGCAAGAGATGCAACTTTATGAATGCCACATGCTCTGCCAGGGACAGGAATATGCATCGGAGGCGCATTGTGCGCCGAGGCCCGTGTGAATGCCGGCTAAACATCGACGTCGCAAGTGCACAACACTCGTACGACTGCACTTAACCAGATTTACGATGCCACGATGCATTCATTGTTTATGCAATTGTATCGTTAACCGTTTGATAGACGAGCCGGCGATAAATCGGGTAGAGGCAGAGCCGACCGGTGGCCATGTGCTCCTCCGGCCGATCCGTGGATCCGTCGTAAAATCGAATATGTATTTTTTTTTTTATTATTACTGCCGATACATTTTTAGAACGCTCGAGGATTGTCCCCTGCCCGCCCCCCGAATAATGTTTGTTTTACTCTAATCACCAAATCTGTATATCCGACCCATCCCCTTTGACCGAGGGCCCAACGCCCCCTTCTGAAAAGTTGAGTCCGCAAACAAATCTTTGTTTGGATAGATCTCTTTGAGGAGATAGCTCTTTTGCCGATATGGTGATTTCAATGGAGATTGACTACGGCCGGAGAATAATGTGGATTTGTGTTCGTTTTCATTGGGCTATGTACACACCCTAATCAACGAGGGGACGAAACAAGTCTCAACGCAAATTAAAAAATGCAACAATTACTAAATATATTTTAAATCTCAGTTGAAATTAGTTTGTTTTAGCATAGCATGTTTTATTTTTTGTGCCTTTAATTAAAATATATATTATACATTAATTTATCTTTTTATGCTTACCGATTATTGTTTTTCATGCCGAATCCGTTCCAAAAACGTATGAAAGAGATATTAAACATATCGATATGTATATGTAAGAGCGTTTAGTAACAAAAAAATCGGTCAAAATCAATTATATAAATGAATATTTGCATATTTTCGGATTTATTAAATAATAAATTTAATTAATACGTTGATTTTTTTAAGATTAATGTCTATTTTTTACGAATATTGTGGTGTGATATCGTCATTGACGTCATATTATAATCTGTTACATACATCCATATTTTCAGTAACGATCGCTTTAAATTAATTCATTTCTTATTATAAAATAAAATTTATTAACAATATATTAATGGATGGTCGCAGTTTCACCATCAACGCATCTAAAGATCGGATAAAATTCATAGAAAAACACACGTTGTTTATACATTTCTTGATGTCACACAAATCTGCAAGAATTTTATTGCTCGTTTAAGGGTGGGATTATATATGAAAAAATGCTGTTCCACACTCCTAGCAAAACTTCCTGTATTAAAGCATCCGTTAATTGATAGATTTCACTATTTTGTTACTTTTTTACGCTTCGGCCATTGGCTATTGTGACATAAAATTATGTCCTATTGCGATGGGAAAAATGGGAATCGTGTTAGAACAAATAATTCGATTAAAAATATAGTATTTGTTCATTTTAGAGGACCCTATAAAAAGAAGAGAGAGAAAAAATACGTCTTTTTAATCAATTTTTAATTTGTATTTATTGTTTTATTTTAAACACGATGCGTCATTGGCATTGCAGAAAAACCCAGGTCGCCAATCACGCATAAAACATAATAATAACATGAAAATAAATAGCATATATAACAATAAAGTAAGAAAAAGAATTATAAAGTCTCAGACCCCTTTATGATTAAAATTATTCAATTATAACGAGGGTTTCCTCTTTCTTGATTTATGATGAAATTCTCTGTGGACTAATTTGTAAAATGTTCAAGATCTCTGGATAGACAAATTATTATAACGATATGCAAATCTACACGTTATCAAACTATCGCCATTCTTTCGCTGACAACAAAAGCGCGACAAGAGCGATGTCGGCGCGACGTTTCATCAAATGGCAATTTGGCACTGCGGTGTATTCGCACATCATAATATATGAAATACAATGTACACAGAACCACACTTTGTATATATCCATCGTCAAAGCATTTGTTGAAAATTACAATTTGTCAAAGGCGGGGATTAAAGTACGCCGCGTGTATGTGTTGTGCGGCGTCTATACAAATTTGGATTTTCATACGGCTGTGGGGGATGTTATTCTGTTGGCCGGTTATTGTGTTTGGACAACTCGGCAAACACTCGAATAATTAATTAAATATTTGTTTTGCGGCGAATATGTGTCAATCAGGACGAATCTTGATTTTTTTCCGCCGATACTCATCCGATCGTGTTTGTTGATATCGAACACATTTGCATCGCAAACAAACGCACCGCCCCCGTTCGCAAATACGCAAAATATTAACTATGCCCGATGTGATATCGACAATGGGATGAAAGGGGTTATCAGTTCCATCGCCGGCGTCCCCATGCCGAATTACTCATCCCCTCTACGCGACGCTTTTGTACGGTCCGTGTCTTTGTGGTGCGTGCTGCGTTCGCACAATCCGCTAATTCGACGCCGTTGACGTCATTACTGAAATATTGTTAATTGGCGCGACATCTTGAACCACTATATAATATTCATTATTTATTTATTTTTCATAAAGACAATGCGTGATTGGCATTACAGAATAACTCAAGTCGCAAATCACGCATATAAACATAATAGTGACTTAATATGATGACATATATAATCATAAAGAAAGAAAATAATTATAAATCTCATATAAAATATCAACGATATGGCGATATTTAACATAAAATGTTGAAGATGTACGTCCAATGCCAGCAATGACCAAGAGAGGGAAACTTACAAAAAACCGCATACTACGATGGCTCGGGTCCCCGCGGTATGGACTCGAAAGGGGAGCCCTCACGTCACGTGTGAGACTCA
>JAGXCT010036458.1:106186-117145 GCA_022495035.1 Philopotamus ludificatus | reverse complement strand
ATAATAATAACAATATTTAAATAATTGACAAGCGGCACGTGGCTCAAGGAAGCTGTGAGACATCATAACTGCATCTAGTCGCAGCGCGACGCGCTGCTTAGCGACGAGGCCCCTCCCCCTGCACTCCGCTACTGGTCCGTCTAATACCCGATGGTAGTAGCGCTGATAAGGCAAAAATGCACTACATGGGTAGATTAACACTGCCCGTGTAGCCACCGACCAAATTAATAAATATAAATTGTATTTATATTTTTATACATATAATACGTAATCAATAGACACATACATTAATATATAAAAATAGATTTTTTCTCAATTTGCGAGAGGACGAGCCGCCCCTGGTTGTAAGTTACAACTGTTACAACTTAAAACAGTCCTATAAATCAACCTTTAATCCCTGAGTCGGTTCCACCGCTGTTTTTGGTCATCGAGATATTAATGACTCTTGAATTTGTACATCACCTTTAAATAAAATATTGTACCGTTGAACGAACGAAGGATATAGGAAAATAATTATTGCGTTTTTTTCATTAGTTTTTCTAGCTTTGCCGTGCTTTAACTATTTCAGTTTATTAAAATCAACTCTTGATTTCTAATCCAAACAACGACTTTATTAATATTTCTTTAACAGGTTTATTTTAATAAAAAACTAATGTATCATTTTACAACTTGAAGGCTCTTATACTTACCGCTCTGTTTCAAAAATATATGTTTAGCTTTGTGAAAGTTTCTGCATTTTTAACATACATTTTAAATTAAATTCCATATTAAACATAATTTTAATTATTGGACCAAGGGCACTTTATCTCGGCGTTTGCTTATATTTCGCACACACACAAAACACAAATAAAATTTATATTTCATCATGCAATAATGCTACACGACATTGGATACATTTTGACATTGACAAATCTATCAACTATATTCACGACATGATTGATTCATTTTATTTCTAAGTGCAAACACAGATCGCACGATATCAAATGCGAATTGAGACTGTCAATAATATTAAACTGAACATCGGATACGCAATAAATTTATTATACGCCATACAGGATGATATAAATGTATATTCAGATTTAATCCTGGTTCGTATTATGTAGTTATAACGCAAACACGGACATGTTATTGCGTGTTGTGCAATATTGCAATCGCATGCGTGGCTCAGTTGAGACTTTGGCAATATTAACCGAGACGGGTATACAAATATTTGATGGAGGATAACGATAAACACAACATGTATAAATTTGGAGTCGTCAATTTGCCAAAACGGACACGATTTTCGCACTGCATGGCCCTTTGAAGATGGATCTCATCTAGGAAGGCTATCCCAATTCGTATGTTTGAACTGCTGGCCCTCTGCCAAAGCTGCACAGTGTCTCTCTGTGTGCAAATCACTTTGTCACTATTGCCTTTGACGACTGTAGGTACACTTAATTACCATCTATTGAGGCCTATATCCTATTAATGCCGTAACATGGCTGGACCAAGATATAGTTGGTATCGGACCCGTGCCATGCATATTTTAATAGGGAATTTAAATTGCCCCAGTGGTCCGATGCTTGAAATTCTCATAACTCAGACGTATGATTTATCATCTTTGTACTTGTAATTCAATCTGCGCCTCTATTCGATCTGAGAATTTAGACATTAGGAGATTGGATATTATAATTTATCATTAAAACTATGATATCCATTAAAAAACATTTGTCATCGACTCATCTTATTGGTTTGTTAATTACATATTACCCATTCTGGTTCAATTCCTTTTGCAATCTTTCTGGCAGTAACATGATTCCATGTTCATATATTTGTTGTTCGTTGCTGGCAAAAAAACTGATTCAGATGATTTTTGACCTCCTCATTTAAAGTAAGGTTTTAACGCCTAAAAAAATTGTAGAGACCAGAACAAATATTTTTCAGAAGGTAGCAGATCTGGAGAATGTGGTGGATGTGGCAGTATATCCCATCCAAGCTGTAAAAGCTTTTGGCGAGTTATCAAACTTGCATGAGGTCTCGCATTATCTTGGTGGAACACTACACCTTTTCTATTGATCAATTCTTGACCTTTTCTGTTTAAGTAAATTATTTAATTTGTCCAGATAAAGACAGTACAAAATTAATCGTTGTGTTTTCCGGTAGAAGCTCAAAAATACAATTCCTTTGAAATCCCACCAAACAGATAGCATCACCTTTTTTGATCAATATCGGCTTTCGAAATGCTTTGAGCAAGTTTATCTTTTTTACTCCATGATCTATTGCGTTTAACATTGTTATAGACAAGCCATTTCTCATCCCCAGTGATGATGCGCTTCACAAATGGATAATTTTCTTGACCCTTGAGAAGCAAATCATGAGACGTCAACGCGACGGCACAAATTTCTTTTCTTACAATTCGTAATTCCTAAAAAACATTATTTCTTATTTTACGTTTAGCTGTTTTATTGCGAGTTGGGACGTCTTTCATAATCACTTGTTATTATTTCATAACATTTATTATACCCCTAATTATAAGAATCTAACCATAAACACGGGTAGGTTAAGGAAAACGAAAACACCTTGCTATTTTTATTAAATCTTGTACAATCTGATACTATTTTTAGTTGCTGAAGCTTATTAATTTTGTGATTTTATAACTTGTGGCTATCTTTATTAAAAAAACGTGCTGAAAGTTATTATATAAAAAATACTCATAACAGAGATCCGATTTTATTACAGTCAAATAATAAATAACACATTATTTCTTAGGGTTTTTATTAAAAAAAGAATATATAAGCATCATTAACAAAAAAAAATAATACAATATGATTTAATATAGGATATATATTAGTATATTTCGTACTTTATATTTATTTAATTTTCTGAAATTGTGAAGGCTTTTAACCACGACTCAGCTGAGGTAATACCCAGAAAGGTTAACCTTCGGCGAAATCTGCGAATTCTAGGAATTCTTTATGATGCTGGCCAGGGGGTGATTCTACCCTCGCATTTTAAAAATCATTATTGAACATTTATATGGGCGAGTGGGGCTTTGGAATTTTCCTGTGTTTTCCAATAATCAATCTTAATAAAAATAAATAAATAAAAAAATACAATCATTAGATTTAGTAAAATTAAAATTGTCTTAACTGTATAGATTTTGAAATGACATTTAAATATAAGCTCTATAAATATTTTGATTGAATTAGATTATTTTAAAAAATACATTTTTTTTGTATTTTTAGTTAGCTCCTTTATTGACAGATGGGATGTGTTTCAGATTCTCTCAAATTAACATTTCATAGCATTATTATACTCTCAATAATAATTACGATCCGAATCAAAGCTATTTTACTCATAATTGGGTCTATTGCTGTTTAAATATAATAGGGTTAATTTAGTTTTATTTATTAAAGTATGTGTGCATGTATATTGTTATAACATGTTTACCATTTTAGCGGACTATTGCATATTCCGTTGATGTAAAAGCATGCTAATTGAAAAGTAATGCAATTTTCGATAGCCTGTTTTACAGTGATGTTGAAATCAAATTATGTATATATAAAAAAGGTATTAAAGTAGTTGTTTGTAGAGGCAAGACCCGAGAGTCATGGAGTACTTCAAACCTCTGTAGTTTTATCTATCAAGTGTTTGGATCATTAGGTTTAGCTGGTTGTAGTATAGATCTCCCGTGATAGATGAGCCAGGTTTCATAAAATCAGATTTTTTATGAATTCTAAAGCCCTATGCTTTGTATGTGTTTTAGTCGCTTGATCGTGTCTTATCACAATGCGATGTAGAGTAAGAGAATAGCCCCAAATCCCAAGCTCCAAAGGTTGATGTTTTTGCTTTATATTCATTCCATATACCTTTTCCTGGTTTTAGCTAAGTAAGATAATTTTGTTTGCTTGCTATGATTAAACATAAACGATATATGTGTACTTTGAGATGGATCTGACTCGCCAGTGACTTTCAGTTCGTCTTTATCCACCTTTGATTCTGGACGACCGCGTGGCTCAAAGTTACCAGACTACAATTTGATACCATCTGATTTGTCGTAAACTGGAAAGGCGGATTTAAAATAGCGGGTAAATTTTTTAATCTTAGATATGCGGACGATACGACATTGATAGCCACCAACGAAGAAGAAATGGCTGATCTGCTTAAAAAAGTTATCTATGAAAGTAAGAAACTAGGACTCGAGATCAACATTAACTAAACCAAGCTTTCGATGATCATCGACAGGAATAACTGGCTATCCGGATCTGCTAATCTTCCAGATCTGGAGAGGGTTGAAGAGTTTCTTTATCTCGGATCACTACTTACGAGTAACGGAGATTGTGAGCCGGAAGTAAGAAGGCGAATTTTTTTTTGAGTCGTGAAGCGATTGCATATTATTATATAATTATTATTATTTTTTTTTTTTTTATATATGATATTAATCCAATTTCCCTCATTTCTGAGGATCGTGACCATGTGCATGATTCCCCTTATGGAGGACCATGGAAATGGTTTTCATGGGAATATATAGTGCAGTGGTTTCCCGTTGCCTTCTGCACCGCAGTGATTTTATACTGAAGAGCGCTGCTGCTCCGCTTCCCAGCTTATATTTTTGAAAATTATTTTTTTGTGAAATGAAGGTCGTCAGCCTTCATCCCACCCCTCTGTTGACCAGCGTCACTCAGATGGGTGACCATTCTGAATAGAATGGTCACCCATCTGAATACTATCTGCGCTTATTGGCAATTAACTTTAACAATCATAATTTGATTCTAATTACCTCCAAGCTATGACGGGTACAAAAAAACGTTTAGTACAAAGTCTGGTATTCTCAATTTTTATTTACGGCGTAGAAACTTGGATCATAAAAGAAAATATGAAGAAGAAAATTGATGCCTTCGAAATGTGGTGCTGGCGACGTCTGCTAAGAATACCATGGACTGCTAAAACCTACAAACGTGTCCGTTTTAGAAGAAATGGGGAACTATAAAGAAGACCGGCATTCGACCATATGCCTCAAAAAGATTCTTCGATACTTTGAGCATCTCGCCAGAAGAAACGATAGCCTGGAGAAGCTAGTCGCGCTTGGAAACGTACAAGGACGCAGGGTAGCTGCGATGCGGGATGCAGAATGCAGAGAATCCTGGAGAGACAAAATCAAGAACTTTCGGAACGAAAAGGATCACGATCCTCAGACATGAGGGTGCCGACAAAAGAGAGATTTGTCGTAATATTAAAGCAAAATATATAAAGGCTGTCTGCTATGCTGTATTTTCACGTTCAAACTCATATTTAATAACTGTCCGAATATCCGACTTTTTTATCTTTAGCAGCTTTTTAATCAAAACAAAAAAATATAATAACAACGTTATAAAAAGCTGTAAAAGTTTACCGTATAATATAACACAAATGTTATACTTGACGATTCTTTTATCGATGAAACAAACTATATATAGCCTCGGCCATTTTAGAACAGAGAGCTTTTGTACAATAATTAAATTATTTATATATCATTCTTTGGTATTTTTTTTCTACCTCCTACTATCTAAAATCGCTGCCATTAAAAACGGGCTTATTCAATTGGACCTTCCAAATACCGAAGCGACACTCCCGAAGAGATATTATCCGCTCGGGTGCTAAAACTGCAAATATACGCACCGTCGTTTTTAATACTGCTACCCCCTACCGGCGGTACGATCACGCGACATCGATTCTCCAGGATCATAACTCAGGCCATGATCCCTGATCCCTGGGGTTCTCAGAACCCCATCCGCAGCGCCCATACGCCAGGGGTAATAGTATAAAATAGTGAGATGAGGTGGGGTCCTGGACTTAACGATTCCGCAGTGACGTGTCCTCTCCCCTCCGAGCACGTCTTGCACCGCTCCACACTAAATTGTACATAATCATAATTCTGGAATAATAATTTTATTACGTCTCGTCGCCATCATTTCAATTTCAAAGTCACCCTTGTGTGGATTAATCTCTCATACATTTCGCCGTGGGCTTTGCATAATATAAATTGGTTAAAATAAATGATATATTCTCGCAAAGGGGTCGAATCGATGAGACTTTAAAATCAATACGAAAAAAATATTTATGACTTCATTATCAAGGGGATCAACCGGTATCTACTCAGGGGTCAGAGAGTCGTCTATATGTAGATATAATGAAGGTGGAATGCTAAATTAGTGAGGGTTGATTTGGCAAACGTTAACCCTAACCCCATACGCTGATTGTTGACAATTAATCTAATAATTTGTGGACTTAGGATTTCTAATTCGAAATGTTATGATAACGCAGGTAAATGATACTCTTGTGAATTTTCTATTAATACATTAATAATGCCTTGTAATAATTTATAAATTATTAAAGAGTATTTCTAGAAATTGTCTACATGAACTGAATTTTAATAAACTGTTATTATATATTAAATGAGTACAAAACATATATTGAATATTTTTATTCTTAAGTTTAAAATAATATTTTAAGCTCCCTTGCCAAATAAATACATTCGTCTTATAAATATATTTATAATTATTATTTTAGATTGTAGGTATTTTTATTATTTTTTTTTATATTAGGTAATCATTCACACGCGGAGGAGACAAATCAGTTTTGTTTGGCAATCTTCACTTGATCCTTGTTTTCAGGTTTTATCATTTCATGAAATACGTATATGTATACATATATTCGATTAAATACCAATGGCTTTATTTTGTTATAAATAAATAATATTAACGAATTTTTTAATATCTTGACATTTTTTTTAAATGGATTATTCAGAATTTGGGTGATATTTTGGATGTTTAACTAATTAATATGACGCATAAATGACAACGCTCTCAGCGACAGACCGAGCTCTCACAGCACGTGTCACTCGTACATTTCACTCGCACTTCGCACATCGTACCGGATACGAGTGAGAAAAAACATCGTTTAAAAAAAAAATATCAGCAACGAAGATTGTTGTTTTAATTTTTTTTGCGTTTTGCAGACAATGTAGAATATTTATAATATTTATTATTTAGACTTTTTTAGACAAATACAAAGAGTTTGTGAAACGTACGATTTATATTAAAATAGTTATTCGATAAAAATGAATAACTTAGGATCCTCAATATGTAAATCCAATCGGCACGGCTAGGTTAAAAAAAATATCAAAGCTTGACCCTTTATAAGTCAAAGGCTAAAATTAGTTAATATATTAACCAGTCGCTTTAAGGCCTATATTTCCATGAGCGCTCATTGAAATGTCAACCTCAGTAACGTAATATTTTGTCGAAAACGCTTTTTGGTTAATTTAATACAATACTTATTGTCAATAACAATAAAAAACATCCAAAATAATTAATTTGCCCTATAAAGGGTTAAGGAATAAAATAAAAACATAGGAATAAGATACCCTGATAAATAAATAAATAACGTAGGCCATTAATTACCTAATAAATTAATTATTTGATTAGTTAGATAAGCAATTATCAACCATTGAATAAATATATTATGTTTCATTCTATTTAAGGAAATTTAATATAAATATATTTTGTATTAATGGAGTCAGGGATCACCTAAATAAATAAATAAATAAAAAAAGAACGATGTTTGATCATATAATGAGCTTTTTTCTCATTCGATGTAGTCTTAATTAAATAATTTGATATAGTTCTGCTAGCGTTATTTTAATTTTCGAAGCATTTCTGGAAAGCGAATTTCAGTATTGCATTTATTTTCTTCAGCGATACTTTCTTTATCTCCCTAATTTTGGCAAAACGTCATCCTTTAACGATTTTACCCTTTTTTGATCTTATTATCAGTCATTTTTTATATCAAATAAAAAAGACTTCGCTTGAGTTGTTTGCTTAAAAATACGTCTGGCCACGAAGTGAAAACGGTTAATCTTGTAAAATATGAAACAGTATTATAATATAATGCTTAGAAAATACAGAAACTAAAGCATCATTGTAGTATTTTTTAACGAAAAATTCTATCAACATCAATTAATTTCCAAGTAAAAATAACCAAGCAAACCTTAAAACACATATAATTTTTTGATAGTTCAAATATCGTAAGTATTTACAATGCTATTAATGCCAAGATACGTCAGGGGATAAATGTACACAACAATACAAAAAATGTGACAATAATTCTCAATATACAAATTTTATTTAAATATCTCATAGACTCTAAGACACACATTTGAATCAAAACAATCCTCAATATATTTATTTAAAAATCTATTAATGATTTGATCAATAAGTTTAGATATTTCATTAAAGCTTTCTTAAATCAATTGTATTACAAAAAAAAATATAAATAGATTTCTCAATTTAAACAGAGACAGTCTGATACATATAAATTAAATTAGGTATTCGCGATTTTAACCCCAAAAGTGAAATTGATACGTCAAGGCAAATTCTAAACGCTCGCCAGTATTTGCCTCGCCACTATAAAAGGGATGAAAAGTTCAAACAGAGCTGAACCGCTCCATTTCAATTTCGACAAAAATAAATATCAATTTAAATTTTAAATTTAATCAATTGAGCATCCTCCACCCCTACGATTCGGATCAATAAGATCATTTTTTAATGCTTTCATTTTATTGCCCGAACAGAGGTCCCTGAACAAAGCACCCTGACTTTTGATAGTGATTGGACAGAGAACCGACACAATGCCACCGGTTCAATTGTTCCCAAATATTTAATATACTTTTTGTACGATTTTTTTGGAATAAAAAAATTACAGCTGTGAATAGGACAGACCGCTGTATTGACACAAAACCCATAGGGGATGACAATTAAACAACGCACAGAGCAATTATTATCATTTTTATGGTAAATTTAACGCTTTGTGCAGAATTTATCGTTTCATAAGTCGATGAGTTGATAATTGATTCGAGGATATGTTGTCAGAATTTTATTCGGATATTAGAATATATTTTTATCGCATCCGCAATCAAATATTCACATAAAATTGCATCCGACTGCATTTCTTTTCAGCTTTCGCGCAGCTTTATCAGCTTTTCAGTATAAATAGACAGACGTGTGCGCTATTTTTGGATGAACGGTAATAGTTTCTATTTTCAGCTGAATAAATATTTCATAATAAATCTCTGAATTTTTACATATTTTATTTCTACGAATTGCTTGTTTGAAATGCAAATCTGATTTGATCTCCGCCCAACTTTGGATTTGTAATATAGCTTTTATAATTTATTTTTATTTATATTCATGGAAAACATATTTAAATTTAACATTCATGATGACAGATCTCAAATATTTATAAATTAACTTCAAAGAAATCAAATATTTGTAAACTTCATTATTATTACGAACTTGTTACTTATTTTTGTTTTCTATAATATTTTTTTAGAAGTTATTATTTTATATTTAAAATTAATATTATATCAATGGATTCTGGCTAGATAACTGGTATTAACTAGATCTTAAAATGATGTCTAGACATTTTTTGTGAGACGATGTCGGTAATCTTGTCTACCTCCGTAATTAAATAAGTCACGCAATGGTTACTATTCTTGTATTCAATTAATCACTAGATCTAGTGTTTGGTAATATTAGTGATGGCAAATGATGCAGATATTTAGCACAGAATTATTCTATTTTGTATACATATAGTCATCGACAATATTTTTTTTTAAGAAATTAATCATCACTTGCAATTAAAATATGTTGATATTAGAATGAGAAGATTCAACTAAAAAATGATCCCAAGAATAATAGACAATAAAATACAGACTTGCATATTTGTAACAAAACACTAATAGAACTTAGATAGGATAATTTGCTTTTGTCACTAGTTAAAAAAAATGTTTTCACATTTTAATGATTAAGATTTGCGTTATTGGAGTCTGGTTATAATTAAGTTATGTTAAAAACTGCGTATTAAACAAATATTTATCATATGTAATGAGATGAAGATACATTATCATATAGTTGTAATTAAAAATTATTTTAGATAAGATAAATTTGATTGAATATTATAATATTTTGAAGAAAAAGCTTTCCTCTAATTAGAGAATTCAAAATCAAAGCTTAATTTATATAATAAAATCTTTCATTTAGCCTAAAAATAGTCCTGATCTCAATTCTAAACCAATAATATTATTTATTTTTAAAAAAATGTACACGAAAGCAATTGACAATCATAGAAAAATTAATAAAATAAATCAAGAATTTTTAGTATATCTTTGTTAATTGCTTCTAGAGAGAATAAAAAGTGTTATTACAGTAAAAGACAATATAACGTATTATTAAATAATTATTTTTTATATCTAGATATTATCACTTAAAAAATATCTACTATTCTATTTTTATTAAATAATAATATTTCTTTAACGTTTATTATTTTTGAAAAAATACAATAGTTTAAAATATTTTGCGTCGTTTTTCTTAACTCATTGCCTACGGGGGTCGTGGATTCCACGTCAAAAGCGTTTTTTGTGTACGTCCGGGGCGCGCATATCACACGCTACGCGTTTGATTGGCTGTTACTTTTACCACGTTTTAGTTTTTCAAATATTTTTTTTGGTTAGATACTTGATAGTTATAAAAAATGCATAAAAACCATTTATTCAAAATATTTTATAGCACATTTACCAGAAAGAGAGAAAAAAATTGACGACTTTCGACGGCAATTGTTTAGTCTTCAATATTTATCACGATGTTATAATCATTTGTATTTTCGCTAGTCGATAATATGCGCTTTCATCTGTTGTATTTATTATAACTGTTTTTTTTTTTAATATCTTCTCGTCTTTAGGATTTTTTAAGGAAGTTTTATTTATGATGAATAAACTCTTACTGATGTGACATCATAATTGTTCTCTTATTTTATGTCGTTCCTCAACATTCGGAGCTGTTAAATCAGCTGTTAAAATTATGGCCTATCTTACGGCAATATTCTAGATTTAACATTCAAAGGACCTTGTTTTAACTATGTTTTATAAAAAAATCAATTCGGCCC
>JAGXCT010036458.1:0-105852 GCA_022495035.1 Philopotamus ludificatus | reverse complement strand
TAATAAATCAGACAATACTTCCAGCCTTTCTATTTATTATTGTTGTCACATACAAGCACAATTCCCATTCGTTCCTAAAAAAATCATAAATTTGTTTTGTTGCACGCATTTGATCCCCTAAAAATCGTCGCTAGTCAACACTCAAGACCCCTTTCGGATGATACGCATATCGCAATATTTTTTCCGCGGTATTGCTCCTGTATTTTTTTATGCATTGCCAGAACCTGGAGGTATCAATCTCGAAGCCACTGTTGCGTTCCTGATTCGCTCAAAGGTCCGGACTCGCGGCATAAAGGCTCACGCAGATAAAAAGCCGGAGCCCATTGTTGGCCCGGTTCCCCCGGAGGAGAGGTAACCTTTCTGGTTCAAGCAAGCGGACAAATTGGAATGTACTTTGGTTTATCCCCGGGGACGTCATGCGTGGAAATGATATTAGCACGCTACGCTGAGTGCAACTGCACTAAGTGTACACAAATGTGACCCCGTAGGGGACACCGGCCCGATGACGGGACGGGGACAGTGTTTTAATTAATCGAGGGGTGGAACGGGGCCCAATCTCAAATTTCGTTTATCTGGGCCTCAAATTTTCACAGTCATTCACAATGGGCGGACTTGCGACGCGAAAACGGGCGTGATTTCGGGTGTTAATGGCCAAATTCAATGACGATGTTAAATCGCGGCAACGGGGATCGGACCCTTTCCGGATGCTAAGTAAAAAATAAAGCTGTCTTCGTTCGTGTTTTAATAATAATAAGCTATATGAATGAAAATTGCTATGCATTCTAAACCCTAATTATATAAAATATCACAGTTTTTTTTAAATAAAAATATTGTTGTTTTAATGACTGTTTACATTTGAAAAATATTTTCATTCGCATTTTTTTACTAAATATTCCATACATTAAATTAATGTCTTTTGTTTTATTTTTACAAAATAAATATTAAGCAATCCGTATAAAAACTAGTTATGTTATTGTCTTTGAATTTAAAAATAATAGTGGTCTTATTATATTTTCGTCAGGACTTTCGAAAAACTTAGTCCAATTTTCATTAAATCCATTTATAAAAGAACAAAGGTATTATTCTAATTTCTGCATAGTTGTGTAGAATATTCACCAATTTTTCATTTTTTTATACATGCTTAATTTATTTTGGCGGCTCTAAAACTACCGCGTGGACCTGAGGGAGTCTCTTAAAGTCCCCGAGCATTTTAAGTCAAGATATTGATAAATTCTTAATCAATTTCTTGCATTTTTTTTTATAAAAATGAACTTTTCTAAGAATAAAAATAGTTGTTCATGATATGCTCCATAATTTAGTCGATATTTTGAATTTATCGCTCTTGGCGATATCTTACCGCAGTCTGAGTTCTTGCAGCATATGTCACTTGCATGTTTCACTCGCACTTAATACATCGTACTGGATGCGAGCGAGAAAAAAATATTCTGCCCGTGGCAACAAGAGCGCGTTGTTTAATTTTTTTGGCTATTGGGGGAATTGTAGGATTATTATTAAGAGAGTTATTTGAGAAAAATCAAAAACTTAGGGTCACCAATAGACCCCATCGGCAAAGCTAGGTTAAACGTATGATTATAATATTTACAGGCAGTGGTGCCTGCTGGGTAAAATATTTGGTTGAGTGTTATAGACGATTAAAACATTAAAAAAAGTATATTTTGAAAGTGACTCAGTATGGGTAATAAATTATTTGTCTTATATTATATAAAGGTATGTTATTTATTTAATATTTTCAAATTTGTATCTAATAATTATGAATTTTAAAACATTTAAATACTAATAATAATTTTATAATAAAATATATAATATACGGGTTACAACAATTTTTATAAAAAAACGGTTATTCAAATAGTTCATATTTACATTTCATTAATTAATAATAACTTCAGTAATATTAAAAATAAGTAAGGTTAAACATTTTTTCAGACTTATAACAAGACTTTTGTTTTAGAATTTAATGATAATAATTAAAAAAACCTGAAAAAATCAATCGCAATAATATAAATGTGATATAAATAAAGTATTATATAAAAATCGTTTATATCTTCTTCTATTCTATTTCTTGAAATTAAAATGCATAATAATATGCAATATACATTTATTCCATTACATTAAAATTCTACATATAATATATTTAAGTAGCATGATATTGATTATGGTTGGCATAAATCTGGGTATTATTACAGTAGAGCGAATACTATTTTCCATTAATTATTCTTTACACTTTTAATCCCCCTATATGTACAAACCCATTATTTTGATTCACTAAACACTATTGTCACGACATGAGTCATCAATATCAACACATAACGTACACCCCATGATATTTTAAAATTGATCTATTTAAATATTCAGCTTTATATAACGTTTAAATATAAAAAAAATTAACAAATGTAATCTAATAATATGTTATATTTTTTACGTATATTTTTAATACGATCAAGTGGTTCATATTCTGTCTCGAATGTTTCAGAATATAAATCAGAATAAATTCTTCTTCAAATGTAAAATTTGCAAGGGAAATTAATTAAATTGTCAAAATTCAATATATACGCCGTTCTAATTTCATTGTGGATCAATATTTCTGAGAAAAAATATAAATTACGACAATCTTCGTCGTCTGTATAATAAATATTCTTGCTCGGTAGCCGAGTAAAAAGTTGTCTTCTGAAGGTTAAAAAATATAATCAAATAAATCTTCGTATGCATAAATTGGCTATTTCCATCCGAGTCAAATCCCTGGCGGCAATTTGTGTGTGGCGAAGAAAAAAATCAAAATGTTATATTCGGCGATTTTTAGATTTATTTGATTTGCAAGTAATTTAGAGCCAGCCTATCCCCGGCATCCCCTAGATTTAATATATTTACCCTTGGGGGACGCGGAAAGAAGCAGACCGGGAATCGCTATTAAAATATTCACAATATTCCGACATAATACAGGAAATTACTTTATTTTTCAATTTGCATATTCCTTAATCTGTCATAGACTTAAAAAATTGCAATTAATTTACCCCCGCGAAAAATAAATTAAGAGTTTTCAAATCCTATTCCCATTCAAGTTAATCCTGCTTCCTGCTTTTATTCATACTTAAAAAAACCTTGGCCATAATCATTACGCACTGTCAAAAGATTTAAATTAAATTGTATTCAATTGAGGTCCTTTCATCCCAAAGAGACGAGTGTGTGTATATGTGATCGCACTTATTTAAATAAATCCTTTTAAATTAACATGAACGCTTATTTAATTTCGCAGGTGGTCGAACCATATATTTATCAAACGGTCGTCGTATTTTATTTTAAACAAGTTTAGATAAATTTTTGTTCGCTCTACAAACAACAAGAATTTAATTCTAGAGTTTCCAATTTCGGTTCCGGTAGCCATCATTTCCCACCCCCGCCGCTGTTTTCCACGGGGCCCCTCTCACATAGCCCATGGGTAGATTTGGCAATTTTCTCGCACTAATGAAATTCAAGTTAATATATATCACCTTGCGGATATATTTCGTTGTCAATCTACTGATGCATGTATTTAACATAAAACCAATTCTATTTTTTTGCAGATTTAATCGAATTTAATATAATAATTATTATAGTAAATAACTTTATTTTAGGTTTTATATAATGCTATTATTGAGGATAAAAATATAAGGTTGATCATCTAGAAAAATAAAACGTCTTGTTTAATTTTAGTGCAATAGATTGACTCTTTTAGGTTTTATTGCTATCAAAATTTACGTCTGATCTATTTAAAATCAATAAACTTGAATTAAAAGAGGCTATAAAATCAGATTTTCCCTCTAAACTGTTATAGTGAACTGAAACCATTGGACTTTAGAATAATCCGTGATTTCAAACATTATTACCCCAAAAATCTGATTCTGCTTGAAGATTTAAAGACATTCAGGGTTTCTGTTTTAATTGCAATGCACTGCAAAGGCTTTGGATGATATTAAAAAAAATAGAATATTTCTTTTCGGAGAGCTAGAATCGAACAGAAAGATAAAAAAAATCTTCTAGGCAGCTTAATGCCTGCTAAGAAATTTCTGACAAACCCTTGTGACAAAAGTATGTAGATCTTAACTTTAATGTGTAGATATGGTGGAGAGTCATATTCACAAAAACTTCAAGAACTTATCAAAGAAAAGAAGTAAACTTGATTCATCCAGTTTTATAAGTAAAGGGCTATTTTAATAGCATCGAAAAATTATCAGAAGAAACCTTCCAAACGATTTATAGCAATGAAATACCTCCCTTTAATAAAAATTTTATATAAAGAAAACATGTATGTCGTTTTCGAAAAGATGAAATCAAATTAAAAGAGAAATATGTTTATTTAAAATTTCAAATGTGAATACAGCCAAACCTCGATTTACGCGGTTTCATTTAACTACAAGTTACAGAAGATACGTAAAGGATAACTATAAATACAACACGTTCGGCAAATTTAAAAATACAATAAGATATTTAAATCAAAACTAAAACACGTGTGAAATTGTGAAAGCTTAAATAAAAACATAAGCTTAAAGAGAGTCGGATTTTAAATTTATCTCGGCAAAGCTGGCTAATAATGTTAGTATTTTACAATTAAAAGATAAAAGCAATAAAGAATATTTTCGATAATAACTACTGCTATGTTTGAACTAGTTAAATGAATATAAGTTTAGTCAGGTTTCTGGAATGTTTTAATCGTTTAAATATAGTTTAGATATATCCTATAATGAGAGGTGGATCAGAAAAAGGCATATACTATTTTGGATAGGTAAATTAAACAATATGTTCATTGAGGTGATAACGAATTATAAACTATTATCTATAAAACTGTTTTATTTGCCATCTGAAAAAAACTTCTACTATCTTCCACCTTCAATAAATAAATACAGCTTGCTAAAGGTGTTCTACAACTTTGTTGATATTTTAATCAATTCTTCAAGTATTCTCAAAAATCATTAGTTGGTTGCTATGATGCTATGCTAATGGTACCAAATATCGTCTGGTCTTGTAAAATGTGTAAAATAAAGCATAGTATCATATCGATTTTTTCTAGTTAATCGAGCATTTAAGTTATGTACTTTTGTGTCCGCTAGTCAATTTGATTAGAACTAAATCTTGGTTCAGATTAAAGATAGGAAGTTTATAGATTTTTGGATTACGACAAAAATAAAACCTTCTTATATAAGAGATATCAAAATCAAAAGAATCAAGAAAACAACAAACACATTTAAATAAAACGTATTATGCATTTCTTTTATTTCAAATAATACAGGGATACATATGTTTTTTATAGATTCAAATACTATAGTATTAGATTTAATAATAAAACCGCTGATTTAATGTCCAATGAATAAATAAACTAGCTTTATTAACAAATATTTGAAATACCAAATTTAATTTGCGTTTTTATGTTGGTTGGCGCCGATGTAACGAATTCAATTATTCTATATTTCGCAATTAAATTATTATAAACATTCCATTTTCGAAATAATTGATAGCATCGAGGTCATTCGAAATACTTGATGAAATTTATGCGCGAATTGCAATTAAATTTAATCGAGTCCACAACTTTACACGGTCTAAAAAGCAAACTGAAAAATATCCGTCTAGTAATCGCCGGGATGTGCCATCGGGAGCTAACAACCTGGAACCGGTTCGTAGCCTAACAAAAAGACCTGCAAACAAAAACAAGCAATAACAGTCCCCGTCGTATTTCATGAGCAACGAGCATTTAAAAACCAACACTAAAATGATAATGCATCGCCGGCCGGTAGGCGGGGAGGCGGCGTCGCGACCGACGCCGGCCGCCGGCAGCGCCGCTAACGGGGGCGCTGGGAAACGTTACCGGCGGAGACGCCGAGGCGTCCCGCTATGAAGCTAACGGCGGCGACTGGAAGAATTATAATCGGGGATCGTTTCGACGGTTTGATATATGGCGGGCAATTTCGAATTGAAAATAGCACCTCGAGAATTAGAGCGACTCGTTTTAAAATGTAACACATTTTAGTATTTTGAATATAAAAATGCACAAAATAAAATAAATAAATAAAGAGGTCTACAGAAATTAATGAATACTATATTTTTACACAAATTATTATTATTATACTTCTTCTTTAATCAGCACCCTCATGTCTAAAAATCGTGACCATTCTTGTTTTGAATCGTTTTTTGTCTCTCTAGGATTCTCTGCATTCTGCATTCGGCATCGCAGCTATTACCGTGGAACCTGTGGCGGTCTTCACTTCTTTGCTCCAGCAGATGGGCGTCCTGCCCCTTTCCATGCGTCCTTGTACGTTTCCAAGCGCGACGACCTTCTCCAGGCTTTCGTTTCTTCTGGAGAGATGCCCAAAGTTTCGAAGAATCCTTTTGAGTCATATGGCGGAAAGTCGGTCTTCTTTGTCGCTTTCCATTATTTTTAGTACAGACACGTTTGTACGTTTAGCGGTCCATGGTACTCACAACAGATGACGCCAGTACCACATTTCAAAGGCGTCTATTTTCTTTTTCATATTCTCCTTTATGGTCCAGGTTTCTACGCCGTAAATAAAAATTAGGAATACCAGACTCTGCACTAATCGTTTTTTTGTTTTTTTTAAACCCCCTGTTTTTCCAAATTGCTGATAGCTTTGACATCTTATTTTTAGCCATCTCTATTCGCCTTCTTATCGCCGGCACACAATTTACGTTACTCGTAAGTAGTGATCCAAGAATCTCTTCAACCCTTTCCAGATCTGGAGAGATTTACACATCTGAATAGCTGATTACTCCTGTCGACGATCATCAGCTTGGTATTAGTAATGTTGATCTCGAGTTCTAGTTTTTTACTTTCACAGATAACTTTTTCGAGCAGATCAGCCTTTACTACTTATTTCGATCTTGTCCTTTCATAGGCTTTCTTCTTCTAAGTAGTTCTCGCAAGTTTTATTACTCTATCTGATCGAAGGTCTCTTTGACCTCTCTGGGGCCTCCAAGCTATGACTCTCCGGCTCCATCGCTTGTTATGCTTGCGAATCACATGACCAGCTAATGTCAGTCACTTATGTTTTTTCTTGCGGAGTATTTTGCAGCAGAATTAATCGCGCAAAGATTTACCTAAAAGTACTAGTGTCGGGGTAATTCCACAGAATGCGAGGTAATTTTCCGAACTTCAATTTAAATATTTTCCATAATAATGAGTGACATATAGCGCCCCTAGCGAAATCAAGTGGCGTCATCCCCTCCAACAAAATGACCATCAGCGCATCTGCCAAGGCGTCCCGTTGGTGGTAAACCCCTCTCTCTCTGCCCCAACGGTCAAAACGTTAAGACGTTTCCGCAATTTCGCTCCGTCGTAAGATGTGGTCGCCATCTTGTTGCGCTACACACGGATGTCGCCATGACTCTGAATACTCCCCTCGTCTTTCTCATGCTAAATCACATCGACTAACAATTGACAGTCATTCGACACCATAAATATATAAGAAACGACGCAAAAAAGGATGCCCTGCAGATCCTCAGGCACCGGACTCTATTGTGGCTGTCACTGCCTGGGACGCATGCAGGGAGACTACCAGGACACTGCTGATACAGGTAGGGAGACTTCCCGATCACCATCGCCTACGATCGATGACAAGCCACGCAAGTCTCACATCCGTGCTTGACGCCATTACCATCGACTTACGATCGATCGACAAACATTTCCAATTAATAATTAATATATCCCATATGTATTAATATGTAAATAATAAATGCGATTACTATAAATAGTGTTTGCGTTTCATCGGCGAGAGTAAAGACTCAGAAAACAGCTTCATCCTGGATACAAAAACTGGTCAAAACTTTATATTAGAAAAAATATTGCAGAAAAAATATCTGTAGGATAAAAAAAATAAACAAAAAGGCGTTTAGAATAAACGAACTAGCTCAGAAGTAGGAGCTGTCATCAAGTATTCAGGAAACTAAGTAAATGATATTTGGGTATTTCACAATTTTAATGCTGTTTTTGATAATAATAACGCTTTTTTCTCTTTAATATTAATTAATCCACTTGCAGGAATAAAATTCGTTATCTTTATGTAATAAGCATGTTATTATTTCAATAATTAATAGATCAAACACACACATACACACTAAAATTGGCAAAATATTATTTAAAATAAGCAGGTCAAACAAGGTTATTAAGGTTATTTATAAATAAGGTTATTTTTTTGATTTGACAAGTAATGATTATTTATAAATAAAAAAAATTGTCATAAAAAAATTAAATGTTCTATTTTTTTCAACGGTGTTAATTCAACCCGTACAAAAAGAAAATCGGGAGTAATCTTTTTCACTGGGCATATACACAATGTTATCTACAATTTGTAACCTCAAATCCAATGGAAAGTTTTCTTTGCCCTGTGTTCATGATGTCAGAAGAAGACACTTTTTCTTATGCCTAATCGATTATTCTCACATCGATGGATGTTTAAATAATTCAACTTAAATTCTCTGAGGGTAATTTCTCTCTCAGGCGTACACTTTTGTACAATGTTTTTTAGAACAGATAATCAATTTTTAAATTAAAGTTTTCAATGGTATATGAAAGCAATGATGAATAAAATAAATGCTAACGAATATATGAAAATTGATAGCCATATTAAATGCTTACTTTATTTTTGACTGACTAAAAATGTCTATGTGTTTTATTTGATAAAGAGATGTACTTAAAAAACTTGACTATAAGTAACTAAAACAAAGGATGAAAAAACAAAGATCAATTATACTAATAATATGTTAGAAAGTGATGATTTTATAAATATAAGTATGGGTTTATACTTTAGAGTACATCTCTAATATTTATTTTATATATTTTTGCTCTTCAAAGTTAATCCTTTTTGTCACTGGAGCAACTATGTGTTCAAATACCGCGAACACCGTCTTGCCAGTAATTTATCTGAATTCCTGAAGCATTAAATTAAAATCCAATGGCGGCAAGTCTCGCTTTGAACTGTGACAATTTTAGTTTCACAGCTATCCAGGCTAAAGCGTATATAATCACAGTGAAGGGAGAGAGAGATGAGAGATTTTTTTTTGCGGCAAAGGAGAATATTGGATTTTTGTTTATTCCGACAGATTCACCCGGGGAGAAGAACTCAAAGTGTTCAGAAAAAGAGCACAGAGAAACACTTCATCTAGTTGTAGGTGAGAGTGCATTCGATATTGGCGAATGTGTGAATGTCTATGTGTGGAAGCGGCAGAATATCCTTCAAAGGACTTTTCAAATCCTTCGTTGAACAATCTTGCTTCGTTTTAGCCCCATTGTTTCACAATGACACGTGAAACAATAATAACATATATATTTTATATAAAACCTTGGAGAGAAAATAATAAAACAGTTCTATAAATGTTATAATAATCTTTACAGAAGAATGCGTGAATAATTCTAATTTTAGAGAAAGGGGTCGTTTTGCGCTATATCTTTTTGGAAAATTATTTATTCAGAAGTCTCTTATCTCTACAAGAATAAAATTCCTGAGAGAAGTTAAAGAAATATTACTCACATCTCAATTAAGATAAATTCGCACTAAGATAACGCAATATTTCATGAAAATTTCATTAATGTTTCCTAATATTTCAGGAGATTCCGTGAAGCCGAGAAAGTTTCTCAGTCAACGCTTTGCTCTGCAGATGATTTTATTTTATTTAAAAAAATGACGACTTTAATTAATTTATCAGAATTATCTGATTTATTTGTATTATTTATTCATAGTGTTTTTTTTAATTTTAAAATAATATTTCAGTTTTAATTTTCAGTGGTTATGTACACAAATGGTCAAGGAGTTAATTAAAAAGAGCTCCCATTGAATGTACACTCCCGTCTAGACATTGCAATTAATTATTATGCTGCAGACTACAAAAAGCTCGCATATTACCTGATGCATTTTTAATTATATCGCATTTCATGGAACTGCAATTATTGTTGATTCATACATATTTTATTCAGTGATACACCGAGCTTAATGCAACTCGGTGTAAATTTGTAAGATTTCATTGCAATTTTTTTTTCAAATATTGCAACCACCCACCATACATCTTATGTTGTGTTTTTTGTATTAAACAACCAATAGTCTTTGTAAAGAAGCTAATTTCAAAACATTAGCTACCCCATTGAATTAAATTACTTCATTCCCTATCCCATGTACCAGTCTCTGCAGTCGCATCCATTAGTCTGATAGCAATAGCACAAAACATCTGAGGCTCTGTATCGAGTCGACCAGACTGCCACTAGACGGTAGTTGATTTTTAATTGCGGAAGCCAGGACCACTCGTTAAAAAACGGTTAAAGCCAAACGGAGACCCATTGTCGATAAGAAGAAAAAGATTGCGCTAATGAAAATGTAGGAAAATGCACTCTTGCGTTTTGGCGTCGCATCGCAAGTGGCGCCGAAGGAGCCGAAATCGATACACACAGCAACTCTTGTTAATTTTGTTTAATCGCTATAGAAGAAAATTTAATAATGGTTGAACGTAAATGGAATTAAAATGCAGACTAGAATGCATGCGGAATGAAAAACGATAAAACTACCATAAAACTATACTCGTATAAAATTTAATTATTTCATATAAAAATACGAATAAAACTATCATAATGATTGAATTAAGATTGATAATAAAATTCTTTGCATTGTTTTGAGCTCAAGATTTTTAAAATATTTTTAATGCCTTATTTTATAACGACTAAAATAAAAAATTTCCACTTGGTGAAATATTTTTTCATTAAATTATATTCATATAAAATATACTTGATTTAAAAATAGCATTTTTTTTTATTGTTTATTCAACATGAAACATAAAGATTTAATTATCCAGATTATGGAAACAATGGTAGCAAAAACTTTGTACAATGTAAAATAAATTATACAATGTCTGAAAATATTTTTTTTCAGGTCGCTCATACAAGTTTGCTTGTTAGTTATTATTAAATTAATAATAACGAATTTTATTTACATAATAATAACATTCATATATTATTTTTAAAATTAAATTCACTATTTACAATGAAATCCTAATGATACGGGATAATGGGAATGGGAATAATCAATAAATTATCACACGAGTTTTCCATTGTATTATTAATATGATAATACTTGTTGGTATCCAAATATTCAGTTATATGTTTATATTTTATTAATTATTAAACCCAGTTTTAATTAATTATTTATTTTCTTTGATGATTAACACAATAAAATATATACAGGCAACCTCAGTTGATCACGCCACCGGCAAGTACGGATTCGTTATATTGCGATCTTTTCAAGAAAATAATTACTTCGTTAGGTATTACATAAATCATTTTGTTATGTTATATTTAAAAGAATTGCATTCGCATAAATAAAATGAAAACCATTGTCGATTTATTAATCAGAAACTCCTCGTGAATAATCAGTAATAATCATTTTTTTGGCGAGGTAATTGCAAGGCTTACATGACACAAAATGTATTTATGGACAGCTTCTACTCAACAATAAAAAAATATTCCTAGGATACTGGAGTTGAAATTCGAGCTCTTTTGGTAATTGACAATATTTTTTGGATTAAAATAGTATTATTTCTCCCGAATACTATCAAAGCCGTCCACAAAGCTTAATATTTAAGAAAAGCAATCCCCGATTCATTAAAAAAATGAAAGAGGTGATAAAAATGCCTTGCAAGTTTACTGGAAACTAGATAATATAACAAAGGCTATCAAAAACATCGACAAAGCCTGATATAAAATCATCAGGTTGTTTATAAAGAGTGTTGGGAAAATGTTATTACAAGAAATTCTGAAGTAATGAAAGAGATTGGTCATTTATTCATTTCTGGAGGCATTGAAAATTGATGTAAATGATATTCAGACTTAAGTAAAATCTTAGACGAATCTTCAGTTAATGAAGAGCTGCTAAAAATGGACATACTATGTCCTAAGAAAATTACTTTTAGGAATCTGTGCAAAAATGTTAGTGTCAAAACTATTAAAAAGGCACTTCCTTTTTCTAGTAATTACATGCAGTTGATAGAAGAAAACAACGAAGATTACGAGGAAATAAGTTCTATACTATTTTACAAATATTAGAAAAATTTGCATAATAAAATAAATAGATTGTGTTATATGTACCATTGTTTTTGGCAATGTTTATATTTTTTTAAAGTTTTTAAAGTGTGTGAGAACTTCAATAATATTTGTTAAAATCCTCTGTGGAAGGCGAAAGTTTAATTGATCTGTATTTATTAATTAATATTTATTAACTGTTTTTTATTATACGGACTTATTAATATTAATGGACCTTGACACTGAACATAACTAAATCAGTTCTTTATGTAATAATTTTTTTCTTGATCATTTTGTTTGTTAAAAACTCGTTTGTAATAAGTATTGTTTAATAAATTATCATATTTTTGATTATCACAAGATCAAATAATATAGGAAATAAATCTCGTAGTTTGTCTAATAGAACAAGTTGTTTATATCGAATATTTTTTATAAGTTTTCTGATTTTGACGGAAGATTAGCGAATTACAAATTTCTTTATTGGTTTTATGGAATTTTGGCATTCTAAAGCTTACACGACGTGGCATCTAAATAACGGGATTGGTGTCTTAAATTTAACCAGTGGGTGAATCTAATTTATTTCATAATGTTCAAATGGAATCATAAGGCTAGACTTTATTTAAATATACCATTAATAATTTCATATGTATTTTTATTAATACGTGGTTTTTGTACAAATAAATAAAAACCTAATAAAGTTATTAAATATACATGAAATAATGTATAACTTTTCAGTTTATAGAGATTTAACATATTTTGATATACAATATTTTTACTGAAGCATAAAAATTAGATCTCAACACAAAAAAAACTAACAGAGTAAATACATTTTGGTAAAATTAGTGTATTGTCGTCTGATTATTTTTAAACATCATTTTAAATAAGCACAGCTACTTATTAGTAGTACTTGTAAGTATTATAAATAGTTTTATTTATTTGCGATATATTTAAAATGCCATTTAAATTAAAATAAAAATATTTTGTCTTCACCTACAGCAGGGGTGAGCAACCCGCGGCCCGCGGGCCGCATGCGGCCCGCGAGGCTCTTTCGTGCGGCCCGCCACGCTTTCTCATGAAACCCATTTTAACTTTTATAAATTCCAACCTAATTGTACCTTAGGCTTGTTAATTTCTTACTAATTTTTGAAAATGATGCTAAAATCATTGATAGGCAATGATATCGTGCTTTATTTATGTGATTTAATTTCATGCTGCTGCTGTCACCACGCCTGGGAATAAACTTCACTTCTCTAAAATCTCGAGTTGCTGAATTACCAATTTAAAGAATTTTTAAATCATTTGAGAAGGAATATGATAATTACAACACAGAAATCTGTTGGTTGAATAGAGGTACTTATGCTGTACATATACATGATTTACAAAATGATATTCAATTGTTGTGGAATGAAGGAATATCCATTTTCTCAAGTCGAAGATACAAAGAATGGATATGATTTTGCCTTCTCGTCGATATTATAACCTACATTTTAATGTCTGCCGGAACTGGAACAGGAAAAGGCCAGTTTATTCATATAACATGTTTAATAAAATGAATGCTTTGAAAACAATAAAATTTGGGAACAACAATCATATCAAACAACATGTCACATTTTACACATCTAAGATAAGAAAATCCTTCAGAAACCCAAAATTATGCCCAGCATTTAGAAAAATTATTAATAACGAATTCCAGTCGATTTAAAATATTATAAGATCAGAAAATACCTTAGTTTTAATATTTTTCTTCACCATTTAATATAAAAGTGAAACAGTTCCAGTTGAGTTGCAAATGAATTCAATAGATTTACAAAACTGACACGGATTTAAGAAATAAATTTTACAATCAAGGATTTTACATAATTTCTCATCAAAATTAGTATGAATTTAGAAAATTCTCACTATTAAGCGCCCATGCAGCGTTAAATAATGACACTTTTGGAAGTACTTATGGTTTTGCGAACAACTATTTCCCGCAATGAAAATAATTAAAAGCGATCGTCGATCGAGATTAAATGATGTACCTTTAGAAAGCTGCGTACCATCTTTCGCCGTTTTTTATAGTATTTCTGTAATTTTATATTTTTGTTGTTTTTTTTTTTAGATACTTTGAGTTCTTTATTTTTTGTATTATTATAATTTTCTTACGTGCGGCCCGCGCAACATTTTTAAATTTGTAAATAGCCCGTTGTAAAAAAAGGTTGCTCACCCCTGACCTACAGAGTCAAATAATTTATTTATAATTCAAAATAATTTTTACCTTTGATGGGTAGCAAAATTTTAGTATATATGAGTGTCTAGTTAGATAATAAGCTGGGTATGACTCCCCAGCTATAAAATAATAATAAGTTTATCTTTATATGAATAAAATATGATTTTGTTAAGTGAGTCTGTCGTTTAAAACTATTTTACGCTCTTTTTGACTTATTAATTTTTATGTGATTTATTACAGCATTTCTAATTAGTTAATTTGAGTATTTATTTTTAATATAATTTAGAAAAATATTTACGTATCGTTCATTTGGCCTTACTCGAATATAAAACATTAATATGTATGTTACTCTATTATCATCTCGGCTGCGTGTCTGTTTATTTTTTTTCGCGAATATATGAATACGCAAAAATACATTGTTGCCAACATTAAAATAATATTTGTCTATTTGTATGCAAAAATATTTTAATCTTGTTTGATTTATGCAATGTACGTTTCGCGTATTTAACAAAATTTTCAAACGAATGAATGGTTTCGAGCCGCGCACTAGGGAATTTGGAAAATTTTGTCGCATTATGCAATTGAAATAATGCAATTATTTGCAGTGGCCGATCTGATGCGTCGCGAAAATTAGCATATAATGTTTTAATTCTTCCATTTGATCCCTAATCAAATTATAATATGAATTCTGTCGGCGCCGATGTCGCACTATCCTCCAATGTTATGTCATAATTGTAAATACTAGAACATCGGCATGGATTTAATTTCATGATGTAATTATTGAATATATTAATTTATTTCTAAATCATCCGCAATTTTGCGGATGATTATGATTATGACATTATATATTTTTGTATATAGATATAATCCTTTCCCACCATGATAGCAGTTAAAAAAACGTCATCAGCTATAAATGGAGCAATTAACTTGTTTGAAAATTATACGGGTTCGTGATCCGGCTCGTGATTTACATCAGTTTTCAGAATTATGTAAAATTATTACGGTATTATTATGCCGAATCGTTGAATGTACCGCAGATAGGGTATTAATAAAAACGAATTGTAAAATTAAAGACCCTCGGCCCTTATCTGACGTGACTGACCAAAGTAAAGGGTAGACGAAATTCTGATTTATTATCAAATTTTTAAGTTGAATGAATTTGAAACGGATCCGGTTATCTTTTGTCAGCTCGAATTAAAATGGCTTAGAAAAATGGCAACGGGGCGTAAAAATAAAATAGTTTTCGACCCTCGACAGGGTGAATAATCATTGTGTGTATTGTTAAACGAATAATGCTCGAAATTAAATATATTATATTAATTTAATTTAATCGTAAAGGTTTTTTTTTATTACTGCATATTAAATATTTTCATAGAAAATACTATAATGGCTTCCGGTCGAGTTCATTTAAATATATTATTTATATGAATATATAACAAACTAAAATCGACCATTTGATGAAAAGCTGCATTTTAAATTTTCTCGATATAAGCAAATAATTGCTTTATTTTTTATTCAATTATTATGTAACTGCATTGTTTTCGAAAAATTGTATTTGCTGTTTATTTATTATTTGTTATTTTATAGTTATGTAATTCTTTGTGTTACTTTTATGCCAGAGCTTTTTAATATTAGAAGCACTCCTGGAACGCAATTTTCGATATAGTATTTAGCCCCTTCAATGATTCTGTTATTAACTCTTCATTAGTAAAAAATCTTTGCCCTTTCATGTTTTTTATTATCGTCGGAAATTAAAAAAAAATCGCTTAAGGAAAATCGCTTCCCGAGGTATTTTTTTAATTATATTTTTATTATTATTTTTTTAATTATATTTATACTACATTTTTTTAATTTTCATATGTAAAACAATCCCAGCACACTAGTCAACAATAAACTAGGCATCTAGGTACTATTTATAAGATTTAATTTCTATATTGTATCACTTATCACTTTTAGTTATTTGATTTATTTAGAAAACGTGTAAAATTCAATGGCTGATATAGGCCAAATAAACAAGGTTTTAGTTTATGTGAGCTACAATAAAATAAAAACTTTATAATAAATTTTCAGCTTAACGTAGGTTTATTCTGAAACAAAAACAAACATATTAATGTTTGAATCCTGACTACTGATATCAATTCTCTGCTACTACATATACTTAAAAATTCAGAAAATATTTAGTTCTCTGTGATTTTGGGTCATCTGGAAGAAGACATAGTTCCTCTTATAACTAAAAATAACTACTCATAGAGTAGAAAATAGTTTTTATAACCAAATTTCTGAATATTTAAAAACCATGATGTTTGCCTGAGATATTTTATTCACATCTAAATTATTTATATCCTTATTCCAATACCACATTACCTCTAAATCCATCCGATCGAAAAAGGCGTATTTAAAAGAAAGAATTGAATCTAAAAAAATAGAAACAACCATCTTCTATCTATTTATTAGGTTTTTTTTTTTACCATTAAAATAAAATTTACTGTAAGAAAGTACTTCGTCATTTTTGAATTATAACTTTTCATCTGGTCATGGGGCTAGTTTTACTACATGCCCTTTAAGAGCCATTATCTTTTACGCCATTGGTTCATATACAGTATCCGTTTTTTGTCTTCAGTCACCAATTGATGTAAAAACCGAGTTCTTTTTCGATTATTATCATACTATTTAGATAATCAATCTTTTACATCTAATTTTGAGTATCTAAGGTTGTAAGCACAGGGTTAGATTTGATTTGATTTCTGTACGATATACGTCTTTGTCTATTTTTACTAGGGTCTTAGTCTATGAGGGTTGTTTTTTAAATTAAAATTATCACTTTTAAATCATTTAAATTACTTTTGACATTATCCATTTATGTCGAAAATGGTTTTAGTTCTGTTATTTTTTGGCAGTATTCGTACAACATGCAAATTAATTGTCAATTATAAAATTCTCCATCTTAAATCACGTTAAACAATCTTTTAATAAAATTATGTTCTTCAGATGTCGAGTGATAAAAAAACGGAACACCAAACAGACCTAATAATAAGAAGATAAAAATATTTATTCCATTGCAGTTCCCAGTGACAAAATATTTATATATATTTTTAAATATTGGACGTTGTAACGTCATGGTATTCATAGACGTGAAAATATATCATTTTATGTCATAATAGCCAAAGACCAATGGGTAAAATAGTAAACATAATGGTGAAATTTATCAACTAACAGCTGCTTTAATTCACGAGGGATAATAATTTGCTAAGAGTATGAAACAACATTTTCTCACTTATAATCCCAAGTAAACAAGCTTTAAAATTCCAACGGAACCTTCAGGTTTGTATAGCTAGCCAGAAATGTATAAACTACCTGTGAACAAAAACAATTACAGATTTCTTAATAATATAAAATATCATTAACAAATTCGATTTAATTGACTGTTGTTCTTTTTTAAAACAAGTTATTTAGTCATTAATTTTATTATTATTTCTATTATGTTTTCCACGGTTTATTTTAACCAATTAAATAAACGAGTTGAGTATATGCAATATTTAATCTATTTAAATATCGATACTTCATGCTTTTATATTTTAGCTAGCTATACGCGATTGTGCAGCGATCGTCGATTATAGCCACTAACTCCTCTCGCCATCTCATCTCTAGCCATCAATTTTTATAATCACTCTTTACAACATCCACCATAACCCGTCCCTGACTGCCATACACTTCGCAGCTATTAAAAAGTTCTCAACCTGAAAAACGCCAGTAATAACTCTTGCGATATGGCAACGCGAACATTGTGAATTCACGAGCAGAGCAGTTAACAATCCAATTTAGTACTGGTTTAATGTGCAATATAACCTGGCATTATCATTAAATCCGAATAAAGCCACGCGGATGTTTAACAACCGCAAATTTAATTTATCCATATTTAAGTATACGATGCGAAATTTTGGGCAGAGTACAAAAAAAAATCCGGCCAAGAAGCGACCGTCCGCCGAGTAAATCAAGTGAGTAGACTGTGTATGGTAGGTTTAATCCGATTCGAACGATTGCGTTGTAAATGGCTCAATTAATTTCCTAGACTTAATTTATAGAGCCATATAACATCGGTATTGACTTTTACCTTTTATTTTTGATCGTACCGGTAGTTTGAGAGCTTTTAAGCTAGGACGACTCCGACGCGTCCGATTGAATAATTAATTATGTTTTTAAACATCCATTCGATAAATTATTTTCGTTCAGAAAATTGTATATTATTCGAGAGAGAATATAACTGTCGTCTTTATTTCTGTGCCATTAAAAAAAGTCGCTGATATATTTCCGAGACTTAGCGTACTGTCGTCTAGGATTTTCTACTTTGCAGAATATCTTCGAATTAATCTTCAACGAGATACGATCAATTGCTTCTCGGTACAATTGGAGCAATCGCTTTTATCCTTTTTCCAATATTATCCCAGACATAAACCTGCAATTAATTTAATACCGAATTAGTATGTGGGTTAAAAGCTCTTTTAATCAAGTCGTTGCTACAAGTTTGAACAAGGTTGTGATTAATGAAGCGTTGCTGTAATTATTCAGAAAGTTCGGGCCGAAAGCTTGCAGTAGATTTACGTTGTAATAAAAATACGCGGTTTGACCCGTGTGATATTGCAATGGATATTTTTGTATTATTTTCGAGAGAATGTTGTTCGCGTTTATTGGCATGAAATTGAACTGATCGTATTACTGACAGTATCGAAAAGACAGGCCCTGTCATGTGAACACTAATGCGCTTTGCTGCATTGTACGTACACGTGACACGTGTCACAAGATGTGAAATTTCTCAAGAATTTCATGATGTCAACGGGTTGAAAAAACATATATCGAGCTATTTCACCAACTGATATCATATATTTATTAAATAAATAATAATTTGATAATAAATCCACAAATATTATACTTTTATATTAGGTGTAGTAAAAATTCCTGTCGTACTTACCATTACATTATATAACCTTCTGCCATCTATTTTTCAAATCTAAAATACCTTTCTTAAAAAATTCTGCTGACTTGGAATTGAAAAAAACAAAAATGGCTTATTTCACTTCACTTTCTTTCTTTCAGGATGCAGGAAATCCGTCAAACCCATGTCATCCATTTTTTTCATGCACAAATCTGCGACATGGGGACGCGCACTATCGTGAAGGAGGAAGAGTTTCTCCCAAAATTCCTTCATTTCAAATCTTTCCCATTTTTTTCAAGGACCACTTTGTGCTGGTTATATTTGACAGTTCTTTGATGGGTAAAGTTGGATTTTTTTTAATTTCAGATTTTATGGCGGCTTTATTTACTGTACAGGGTCGTCCACTTCAAGGCTCATCTTTTAATTTTCTGTACCATGATTGTCATTTCCGGACATCTAATACTTCTCCATAAAAGTCGCAAATAATTATTGTAGCGATAGTTGCGTTTTTCTTTAAATGAAACTGGAAGAGTGTGCAGTTTCGCAAATGGTCTTTTAAAGGAACATATTTGTCCATTGCGACTGGGTCGAGTAACATTTTTTTTTTGTATTGAACACAGACGGAGACATGTCTCGACAAGCACACAATAAAATAACACGCCTTGACTCGCCAAAGGACTAAAAACCACTAATTCTAAAACTACCCTTAACCCTAAAAATACGACATGACTTTTTACTACACTTAATAATATATTATATTAGGGGGACCAAAAAATTATCAAATATTTTTTTGCTAGCGAAAAACATTTATTTAAAAAAAAAATGCTAATCAACAAACGCGATTCCCTCTTCTGAAAAGTCCTTTGATTTCTCATTACACAACTTTTCCATGTGCTTTTTCACAACATTATTAAATTATTTACCTCTTAATGTATGCTCTAGCGATCTGAAAAGGTGGTATTCCGGTGAATAGAGCGTTATCGTGTTAAAGGATCCTTTTCTGTTATTAACCAAAACATATCGTTTTTTATCAGCTGTTGTTTGATTCGCTCGGTTTGCTCAGAGTACACTGTCGCTGTAACGGTCTGACTAGGTTCAAGCAATTCATAGTGTATAATTCCAGAAAAATCCCGCCACACACAAACACGGACCTTCTTTATTGTTAGTGGTGGCCAAGGGCTAGGTACAGGTACTTCTTCGGTGGAAAGTTAATTCATAAAGAACCCAAATTCGTGGCCTGTATAATATTCCTATGCGACGAAGATGATCCCGAACTGTAGACCATGGACAGGCAATCTTCAATGACAATTCCTCAATTGCTCGACGAGGATCTGAATCCACTATCGCCTTTAGGATATCATCATCAAATTTTTTGGGTCGCCCTTTTCGTGCGACATCTTTCTAATTCCTATTTCCATTTTTAAATGTTTTAAACCACCGATGACAATCTTTTAGTTTCAGAATATTCCCGTAAGGATCGGTAATTTTTTTCCTTGCTTCATTTGAACAAAAATTGCATAAAATGACGTGAGTAAGCTTCTTCTATTTTTTGGCTTCGACATCTTTTCCACTTCGTAGAAAAAAAATTATCCGCGAAATAACAATTGCAACGGTAGCTATAACGTAAGTGTTTGTGGGATCGTGTTACGACAAAAATTAACTGTGAATAGCCTCATCGAATAAATTTTGATTTCTTTTCGGTCCCTATAATAAATAGCTCTTATAACAATACATATTCTATTTTTTGCGATTATTTATTTGTACTTTATAAATCTTACTTACAGTGCTGAAAATCGAGATCAGTGCCAGCTCAGGCAGACATATTTGAAAAACAGCACTCATAAACGAATGAATATTCGCTTCATGAGTTTTACGACTCATTTTTACGAATGACAATAAACGGGGCCATCACTTTTAATAAACGCTGAGTTATGCGGCCCTCGTCGCTTATAAACCGAGTCGCGTTTACGGCCAAGTGTCCATCCCCGTGTACACACGAGCTCTGTACTAAAAGTCGTCGCGGCCATTGCAGCCAATAATTTATGATCGCACTAAAAATATGCAGGCGTGCAAAAACCACGGTCGATCGTACAAAAAAATAACATAAATGATGAATAATTTGGATCGAATGTCTCTGCTATTTATCCGTATTTTACATATATTTGTCTGAATTTCATTAAGTTAGTTTTGGACCAAACTGCCGCTGAATGAGAACGATCGCGGAGTGGGCTATAAAGCCTGAAAGGCGAACAATTTATGGGCTGAACGGTTTTGATGAGCAGTGCGCCTATGGGGACGGATGAAAGCGTCGGACAACAAAAAATGTACTCGTGACGAATGAAGGATATTTGTTTCTTTATTTGTATTGCTCTTTCTCGTTTTCATTGCGCTACAGATATATCTTTTAAATTAAAATACTTTTTATACGAGTTGCTAGATTCTATGGGGAGTCGTAGATTTGGAGAAATTTTAATAATCAGTTTTATGCATAAAAATATTTACTTATGCCAAAGTATACGTATTATTATTAAACTTGGTATAACAACTCAATTTAATATCTACATCAAGTCTAAATTAGGTGCGATAGTTAAATTAAATTATATTTGGATAAATGAAGAAAATTTTGACTAAAAATCCGATGCCGTCGATTTATCTTTAACTCTTTAAATGTGGAAGTAACGGAGGTTACCAATATAATTGTATATTTTACTTAACATTCTAATCTAGATGTTGACAATGAAGATGTGATTACTTTCAAGAATGTTGTGGAATACTTAATTAACCATGACGTGATTAAGATTAAGTAGTTAAATTGATAAAGATAAATTAGAAGAACTCAAACAAAAAAATGTAATAAAGACATAGCTGTTGCTACTGCCTAAAAAAGTAATGAAGAAATATGAACCCACACACTGTTAGTGTCTATAAAGGTATGCCACCTTATTTATCATTTTTGCATATTATTACGAAATTTATTATATAAAGCAAAAAAATGTATAAACTAACCTGGTATTTTTTTTGGAAATACAAATCCATTACTTTTGCTAAAAAAATGTTCCTTACTTACTTTTTATTATAATTGATTTTAAAGGTGTGAGGTTTTTTTCCATTTTGTCAACTTCCATCGAAGTTTTAATCGCATTTTATCTTTTTAATTACGTGCATTTTGATATTTATGGGGATCTGGGGATAAGAAGAGATTAAAAAGGTAGGAGTTTTAAAAGGTCTGATAGTAGGTGATTATGGAGGTTTGTTTTAGATTTAATATTCATGATTTTTCTAATTTTCTCTAGGGATAATTTACTGAGAATGAATTTTAGGAGTCAAAAAATTATGATATTTTTGTTAGTATTCAGTATGTTATTGAGAGTAAGTAAAAAAACGGTATTGCAAAAGTTTAATATATCTATTTAAAGTTAGGATTTTAAGATATATTTGTAATCAGCATCACGGATAACCCACGAAGCGTTATTCATCTGTCTGAATAATACGTTGTTTTAACTTTAAAAATAACATCTGGCGGAGCAGAACTCCTGCAAGGATTTGTGGAAAGAATACCAAAATAAAAATGTTATAATTTACTATTTTTACTTAGTCCACTGCCGCATATTAGGCAGTGGACTATTAAAAAAAAGGTTTTATAAGCATTGCCTATTTTTCTTTATATCTTAGTTTAATGTCCGATATTAATTTATTAATGGACAAAGAATAGCTTTATTATATATGTGATTTTTCTTACGTACGATAGTTACCAAATATTACCTCGAGGTATTTTTCTCCGTTTTTCAACGGTATAGGTGAATTATTAATTTTAATCGAAAATTCAAAAAGGTTATGTAAATATTCTTAAAAGGATTTTGCTATTAAAGTAGATCTTGTGTGTCTGCATACGATTTGGTGTATCATCAGCTTAGAGAGCTGTATATAAATGCTAAAAAATAATTGAAATACTTATATTAAGGAAAATAGCTAATTAGCAATCATAAATGAATACAAAAAATCTACTATATTATATATACCTTTATATACACTATTTATATTTATTTTAAAAACTAAGCGTATTTAATATGTTGTGGACAAATGTTTAGTCGTAAAAATATTTAATGATTAAAGATATACCCCAAATTTCGTATTAATAAAAAATCAGAGTTATTAGGTCAAAAAAGCTTGTTACGTATGATTTTTATTACATAATTTATTACTTACGGCAGTTATAACACGATTTGAGTTTTTTTCTAATTTTGACAGCTATATATTTTTGATAGCTAAACCCATATATTTATGGATCATAAAATTTTGCATGAAATGCTATGATAATAAATTCCAAATTTGTAAAATATATTTTTTTATTTCAAGGATTATGAATTATACATGTATCAATGGTCTGTAAGTAACAAACAATCTGTAAAGATAATGTAAATTATCGCGACTGAGCTAAATTAGAACTCTGATAGGTCGTCCATCCCGACGAAATCTAATAATTCTTGGAATTCTTTATGACATTAGCCAGAGGGGAATGTTGGTGTTAAAATATCATTTCTTTTGCAGTATTAAAAACATCCTTATCAAAATTGTATGTATGGTGATTAGCGCTTTGTGCTTTGCGCTATTTAAATAAAATATGTTTAAACTGGTGGCAATTTTTTTAATTTACCGCAATAATCTGTTTTACTACGAATTCAGAAGAATTCGGGGAAGATGGTGATTTTGTCTTCAATGCATATCTTGATGAAAATCTTCTAAAAGATAGCGCGGAGGAAGAGGTCCTACATAATACCCTGCACGTTGCTCAGACCTAACGCCACTGGACTTTTTTTTATTAACCAGAACGATAAAAATTAAACAGGAGGGAAAGTCATACATTTTATGTAGTTTGTTTAGCAACTCAAATATTAAATATATGAGAATAAAAACTGAAACTTTTATTTAGCCATTCTTTATAACAAAACCTCTAAAATTATAATAATGGTTTTATGTTTTTATGTACAGATATAAATCTTAATAAAATTGCATTATGTTTTATATAAAATAAACACGTTTATTATTATAAGTTATACATACCATATCATTTTATCTCGTACATGCATGAACATAAATATATATTCCGCTTAGCTTTCAATGTATCATGTAAGCTATTCACTCTGACAACTATTAAATTAAACTCATGCATGACAAACGTATATTCACCGTGCATTATTTCGAAACTTTCCGCCCGAAACCCCATAAATTCATGAGCGTCTATTTAACGGATACAAAGGCGGCGTTCGCTGTAAACGGCATCACAGCTCGGTTAATGTAAATTTTCGACTTTTCTCCCGTTGTAAAGTCGCCTCGTTAAAGGCTCGCTCCGATTAAAGTCGCAGACTACAGTTTTCGAATAGCTTTTTGTTTAGTACGCCCCTTTGTCGCATTCAATCCAATGCATTTCGTTCGAAATTATAAAGCCAACTTTGCATCCATACACCCACCCTCTCGTTGCCATTGTTGTAACTCGCTAGCCAACTTTATAATGAGATATCGCATTAACGACCTTCCCAGAAAACGTCTACCGGGGGTTCTGAGTTTAAGTGCAACCTATTCGATTCAATTAGTTTGTAAGCGGTGCAACTTTTGTGATAGCGCCTCGAGAAACTCCGCCTGACTAATTATTGCCGAGTGTCTCAAAAAAATGTATACTCAATTTGTATATACTCCAAACAAAAAATGTATACATTATAATGAGACTAATTAAAATTAATTATCATTGAATAATAATTAATTTAACTAAAAAAAATATAAATATTTAATTATGTATAGATAATACGCATCAATTTAAGTATGAAAATATTCTTAATTCACTTAATTTAATGCATAGCTCAATGAATTTTTCATTATGTAATCAAATCAAACAAATTTGTAATTAATCAAATATAATTATGGGATTATTTGAATAAAAGCCGTTGCAATATTACAAATAATGAAAATTTTATTCAGATTTGAATGTAAACACAGTTATCATTGATACATCGATAGTTAATAAATAAATAAAAATTGCAAATGCAATGTAATATTCATATACACAATTAATTTAAATCATAATTAAAATAATACAGTACAATAATAAAGGAATTTTGGAAAATATATCATATTTTTTATATTCTTACACACTGATACTTATAATATGGGCTAAACATAATATGTACACACTACATAAGTAATAATAATCATTAGATTTTAATTGAATTTTACCCTTACCATTTAAACGTGAAATTATATGTCATTTAGTGCATGCAATCGTTTAAACTTAGTAGGCCATTATCGTATTTATCACAAGAATAAATTAAAATATTTAAATATACTATTGTTAGTGCCGTGAACTATGTATTCGTACGTTTTGCAATAAAATTTAATTAGTAATTAATTTATTTGCATAATAAGCGTAATCATATGGAAAAAATATATATATATCGATACAGTATAATCACATCAACGAATTTCTATATAATTAAATTATTGTATACATAACTAGCAAACTATAAAATATTGAAATATTCATTTTGAAAACTAATTTTATTTATAATATATTAATTAACACTTAATTGAATAAGTACCACATTTCTTTCGTGCAATAAAAAATACGTGTTTATAATTTTCATCATCATATACATATAGTTAGGACTTAGATGTAAATTTATAATTATAATATTTACATGGGGATTAAGATCAATGGCCCAGTTTAATGTGTTCCTGATAATTTAATTACATTATTAATATTTTAAAATAAATTTTTGGCTTGTTCTGTGACGAGCCATTGATTCAAATAATGAATTATTCAAATTATAATAATCAATTCTTACATAAAATCACTATCAGTCGTATTTTGCATATATTCATTTTCATTTTAAATAAAATATGCAATATTTTTTTTTATATTAATCTTGCAAAAATTGATTGAGGTGATATTGAACATGCATAAAAAATATACAGGGTTGTGCAATCATCGTCGAATAAATTTATTTTAAATAAAATTTATCATATCAATATACGAGATGCGATAATAATATTCTAATCTGTATTTTAAACGTATTTAAGGTTAATAATTATGAATGACCTAAAATCGATTATTATTTATATCATTTCACAATCATGCCTTTTTGAGTGAGCGATTATTTTATTTTTAAATTTATTACGATTAATTTTTAAACTGATGCTTGAAATTAAAACCTCGAATCATTATCGTCACATCTCGTATACAATTGCTGAATTTGTCGAATATTATTTTTATTTTATTTTTCAACGTGCATTCCATCATTTTCAAGCTGGATGTATACGATATGTATTTTATTAAATTAATTAAAATATTATTTATTTATATCGTATGTATTTTTTTTAATAGAACACATTATGAAAAATCAGTATTAATTCTGTTCGATGCTTTAAAATAATTTAATTAGAGCGGCGATAGGAATAAATAAATATGTATTTATGTTATTCATTTGTCCTGAATTGATTCCTCTGAAATCTTTAACCTCGCCTCTGCTAGGTCTCAATAATGGCGATTCAGTTGAATCTTTTAATTCTTCAGGACATGGCAGATGTTCTACCGGTATATGGAACAAATGTTTTTGATATCCAGTTTTCGTCTGATTATTATTGCCAGGATTCTTTTGAGAATCCTTTTGTGCTTCGTCATGGATGTTAAAATCATAATTATCAGGCTGATCTACGTATTCAACTGTTGTTTTGTGGCTGAGTACCTTATGTTTAGATTTTCCCTGATATTTATTATCTATATTATCCAAAGATTTATGTTTACTGATGGTGTTATCAATCTGATTCTGTGCGTCTATGTTGCATACGATTTGTTCTAGTCCTGATCTTGTATCTTCATTCTTTGTGTCGTTGCGAAGGACATGCATCCATGTTAGACGACAGTCGCAGAAGAAATCGTTACCTGTAAAAAATAATAATTAATTAAAATTTAATAAAAAAATGATTTTAAGCTTATATTGATAATGTAGTTTGCTAATTTCGCATCTGATGCTATCTATTATTTGAGCATAGATCAAAGTTTTAATTTATTGCCTCGAGCACGAACATAAAATACGAATATAATTTATTTTAATGGCATTTCTTCACTATAATTTGTCTAATTTATATTAAAAGTTTAAAATTTTCTAACGAATATTTTATTTTACATAATATAATTATACAAAGTTTATATCATATATTTATTTTTGGTTATGTGAGAGGAGATACGCTCCGACGTCGTTCAAACTTGCGTAATATATGTAAATATTTATTTATGAATTAAACAGTGCAAAATCAAACATCGCATTCAACGCCATTGAGCGAATATAATTGCCAGTAATGACTGATTCAGCGCCACAATCATTTGCCAAATTAGATTGTGTGTGAATCCGACAGCTGAATTTATTTGCGTCTTCGGCAGGTAAATCATGGACGACAGGTGTGCGGTCCGCATTAATAATTCATAGCCGAAGATGTTGTGGTAACAATTTGTATAACAAAGCGACTCTATCACAACAGAGGCGGTAAACATGCGAGAGCCGAACCGCATATTATTTAAACGCACCCCTGACCCAGTGAATCGGCTGGGAAAATTCTAAAGAAAACTCCGGCGTATACATCGATATACGCATATTTTGCGAGGAAATTTTCCGGCCCGGATGAAACGTGTTACATATTGAAAATTGCCGATCGGTTATTCGCGCGGAAATATATTTATATTATAATTTAAATATATTCAAAATTAATATTTGATCTGTTGGCGTTTTATTTTGCGCGTGTGTGCACAGAACCCGTTTTCGAATCGGCGATACGAACAAAAACAAAGGAAATCGCTGAACATTTATATGAACGAATTTAATTGACCCCGACCCGGCAAAGGAAGATTCATTAGCCTGGCGGAATAAAATGAAAAAAAAATCGTTTCATACATTGCAAAGACACTTTTTCAAGCGAGCCAAATAAAAAAAAAGAAAAATAGCAAACCTCAAAGGAGTCCATAAAAATTCAAAGCGGCGAACCCTTCCAGGGGCCTACGTAAAAACAGTCGGAGAGAAGTCCCTCTTTCATCGTCAGATAGAAAAGCAATTTGTCTTGTCTCTTTATCTGAATATCTACTCAACTTTTATTCAACCCCGACAAACACACATACAATATATTTAGATGAATTATATTCAAAGAGTTTCCTTTTAAATATATTACATATACTTATGCTTTTTAGCATTCTATTAAATTAATATTTAGATATTTATTTTATATAAAACTGTTCTATATATGTATTATTATTGGTGGAATTAAAAAAAGCGTTATTTATAATTGTTAAGGATTTTATTTATTTGATTTTTCGCCAATATTTATTATAATAAAAATAAAATCTCAATGTTAATACAGTCTGTAGACGATTTGTGATGCGATTCCATTCCCACGACTTAAATGCAAGTCGAAAATTTTATACAAAAAGGTAATTATGAATACTAGAAATTAAAGTCTTGTATTACTGTAAATGTTTTACATTTCAATTTTAAATAAATTATAATTAAGATTATTTTTCTTGTTCATATAATTTCTTGTTTCTGTATTTATTAAAACTCATATTAACAGGCCAGTGCTTGATGGATGAGGTGGCGTTCATTAAAAGATCTATCTGTGGCTGGATATTTTAAGTACCATCACTGATCTGGGCGAAAGCTGTAGCCATGTCTTTTAATATAATTGTTTTGGTTATTCTTTGAGTTAACATAGTTCTTTTGCATTTTTTTATTTATTATCATCTTCCCTATTTTTTGTATTTTGCTCTTCTTCAATTTCGATTAAGTCTTGTTGTAAAAGTTGCTTAAATCATTTTTGAAAAGTTTAATCATGTCATCATTCTTCCTTATCTCTATTAAAATTAATTGTTAATATGACCTAAAGGTCAAAAAGGTTTTAAGGTTTTTTAAAAAAGGTTTTTTGACCCATAATTTAGTCTTTCCTTGTTTCAGCAATTTTTTTGGCAAAAGTAAATGATAAATGATGCATTTGGAAGTTGGAAAAACCCCCCTAAACTATTGCTATAGAATATTTATGATATTGAAAGCTAATAAACTGGCTGCTCTTTAAAATGTTTATAGACAATTTAGAATAAAAAAGCACAACCAATTGACTGCATCATCTTTATTTAACAAAATTGATAATTTTTAAAATAATACATTTTACTAAAACAATTTTTTTTACATTTTGTAAGGGGAGGTGGTCGAGAACTGATTATATTGAGACTTTATGTTAGGTATAAAAATTAAAACTTTCTATGTATATACTTTTCAATATACACCCGGGCCTCGTATAACACGGTTTTGTATAACACGGTTGAATAAATGGGTGGCTATTTTTTATACAACACGCTTTATATAACACGGTTTCAGGAAAAAAAAAATTAAATAATTAACATGTTCGATTTGTAAGTCCATGGAATGTGCCATGACAAATCTTATTAGGCAATGTCGAACTTGTCAATTTTGTTTGTTTTGAAACATTACAGTTGTGCTCTGGCATTTAATGAGTGCAGTGCATGTTTCTTGGTAATCCAGCCGTTTTCTGGCTTATTGTTTTATGTATGCTTTAAATATTCCATACATCAAAAAAACGAAAAAAAACATGCAGAAGGGTTTCAAATAGCGAAAGAAAGAATATCTTTACTATTATGTTCTAATTCTTCTGGGGATTCCATAATGAAGCCGTTATTTATTAATAAATCTATAAACACCCGAGCACTGAAAGGTTATGACAAAACGAATCTACCTGTTTATTGGAGAGCTAATAAAAAGGCTCGGACCACAAGCATTATTTTTAAAGATTGGTTTTACAATTGTTTTATATTTGATGCAAGAGATTATACGAGGAAGAAAAATATTATTGGACAATGTACCAGGACATCCGCTCGATTTAAAACATCCTAATGTAGAAATATTATTTTTACCACCAAACACTACATCTATAATTCAGCCCCTAGGGCAAGGTATAATTTCAACATTTAAAGCTTATTACATTCGTCAAACATCTGTGAAAAAAAATACTAGAGACATCCATCAAGATGAAAGAGCTCAACTGCTTCCACAAACTTGGGAAAAAATTTACTATTCAAAATTGTGTCGATATTGTTTCTGCATCCGCTAAAGAAATAAAACAATCAGCAAATTCTTGCTGGAAGAAGCTGTGGCCGTATCTCTCTAAAGAAATGTTTTACCACGAATAGAAAATATGAATACCAAAGGACAATAAAAGCATTTATCGTGGTATTGAGTGGAAGTTTTTTATGACATGGATATTCAAGCATCAAGAAGGAAATATTGGAGGATCGTTCTTTGAACGAAGAAGAATTAGTCAGAGTAGTGAATGGAATACTACCATAGTGTAACTCAGAAGCAATGCAGTGACGTGGCTACATGGTTTCACATTAAAACCATAAATGACGGCTTGGAATTGGCATCAAGTTAGATTTTTTTTTTATTGAAAAGGATCCTATAATGGAAAGAAGTTCGAAATTCAAGAGGGAATTACAATAGATTTTGGAACCTTATAATGAAATACGTAAATATTTATACGCTAAAAGCAGACAATCGTGTATTACTGAATTTTTTAAGACTAAAACCACAAGAAATCCAGAGTCCTCCGATGATGATGATGAAGACTTACAACCGATCTCGAAAAAGAGTAAAACACATAGAATTCTAAGTGATAGCGATGATGAATGAATGCTACATTGTATTATTAAAGTTTTTTTCAATAATATGTAAATGTATATGTATTTGTTTATTTAAAAAAATAAAGTACATACTCATATAAATATCTTCGAATTTTTTGGAACCGCAAACCTAATTTTGTATGAACTTCAGGCCTTGTATGAAAACACGGATTTGACACGACGTTTTGGTGGAACCATATAACCGTGTTATACGAGGCCCGAGTGTATATCACTATAGTTTAAACTTAAAAAAACATATCCTCGAATTTTTACCTAGGCTTATTTTTTTAAAAAAAAATAAATCAATAGGTTTTAAACAGCTATATCTATCTAATCTAAAACCATTAAATTATTATATTAGAACCTTGATTAACCATTTCTCATAAAAAGATGAATTCGAAAAAATGAAAGAGTTTCAAATAAATATTATTAATATTTTTCATTATGTTTGTTTATTAATTTCAAGACAATAAACTAAATATAATTTCCTCTAGATCGCTGAAACTGGACTCTTTCGTTTGTCCTCACCGTTTATTTATCACATACGGTTCGATATGGCGAGTGCGAGTAAAACGTTCGAGTGACACGTGCTACGAGAGCTCAGTCTGCGGCGAGACATCGACAAGAGCGTTGTCTTTTACATGTCATATCGATTGGTTAAAAAATCCAAATTATGAAGCATATCATGAATAACTAGTTTTATTCTTAAAATAATCCATTTAAAAAAACAATGAAGAATTCATCTATATTTTGGCTTGAAATTGCTTGGGGTCTCTGAGAGACCCCCTTCGGATGACACGGTTGTTTTCGAGCCGCCGTGATAGATGGGAATATACATTTAATAATGCAACAGAAAAAAAACTCACCATCAACGAAATATTGCGAGAATTGTATATTGGAATTTGACTTTATTAATTTATTTTGGGATTTTTTTTGAAATATTTAAATAATGTTATAGAACTTATTGATTTATTTATATTACATAAAAATATATAACTTATAGATTATAAGTAATGGATATTTTGGCTAAGAATAAATTATTAATCTCTGACCAAGCTTCGTATATCGCAAATGTTTGTCTAAGTAATATAATTTTACATATTTTTGATTATGTTAAATATATGACATGAGTTTTCCACAATACCTAATTGAGCTATTATTTTACCCTGATAAAATTTCATACACAAATATTGCCATATCCAGTATTTTACGTGTTTTACGAAGCTCACCCCGCTACTTAATTTGGCGCACGTTTGCGTCAAGCGTGATTTATGATAGTGGGTAATGACGCAGATAAGCGTCACGGACACACCGCAAAACAAATATTCGGAATTTGCTCACTTTGACACGTGGTAACTAATTGTAATGAGGCGACACATGTGTCCACTCTGTGCGTATATATGGGTGATTTATTAAAAGTTTCGCAACAAATTCAACCGCTAATTATTAAAAATGGGCAGCATACACATTACTGTATATCCTGTTGTCGATGGGCGAATCGACCACTGAATCATCATAAATCTAGCAATATTAATATCCTTTAGGAGATTAGCCGACCGCCGCCATGGTAGACCGGGTCCGAGTTAACCTGGTCCGTTTCAAAATTTCCATTTTGGCCCCATTCCATTGTGTGTATTATAATATTTATCCAATATTCAAAGAAGCTCTATCGCCGTACTATGCAAATTCAACTTTGAATATATGTAAAGTCGGTGAATAATCCACGTGAGGCCGAAACAACGTGTCGGCCTTACGGGTAATTCAAGCCAGAGATATATACATATAAATATTTTAATATAATTATTTTCTATATTTTTATATTGTATATTTATATGTATATAAAAATATTATTAAATAAAATTATATGAAATATCTATAAGTTTATCAAAATATAGCCAATTTTTATACCAAACTTATATTATTATGATATAAAATAAACACGAATATCATAAATAAAATTCCTCAGGTATTTCTTCTTAACTTTGTTCTTAGAACGTTTTTTTATGGATTGAACATTGAACTACTAAATTCCTTTTCTAATTATATTCCTGATGAAGTTTTCTTACTCATCTCAGTTTTTTTGTAATTTTTGAATCCCTTAAAAATATTATAAAAACTTCTGAAATAAAGTGTATTTAACTAATTTGCATATTGCTATTTTTTCCTAAATTATCTAAATTTAAGGTTGCCAGATAATAAAATAATAAATAATATGAAAAATGTCTACAGCTAGACCGTTATAGGATATAATATGTTTACAATCCGTGTACATGTTTTTTGGTCCTTTATATATATTTTATTTTGTGATTCATTAGATAATCTATTTAATTGTATAAAGGATTTGTCTAGAATTTAATAATTTTCAAATTAATTAAATATTTATCTAAAGTAGCTTCAAATTAATTTAAATTAGGGTCAAGTGTCCAGTTTTAGAATACCTACGACTTCAACTGATATGTCACGGCGGCTCGAAACCAACCACGTCGTCCAAATGGGGTATATTTATTATGGAAAATAAGCTCTAAGTATTTCAAATCAAGATTTAAAGTCTAAATGATGGATTATTCTAAGAATGAAAATAGTTATTCATGATATGCTTCAAAATTTAAACATTAAATCCTCGCGGCACGTGTCACTTGACACATCGTACTGGATGCGAGCGAGAAAGTACATCGCGGTCGTGGCTACAGAAGCAAATATTTTTGTTCTATTTTTTTTTAAATATTAATTCTTTAGTCTTTTTCAGACAAATAAAAAAAGTTAGGGCCATATAGGATTTATATTAAAAGAGTTATTTAAGAAAAATAAAATTAGGGAGGACCCCATCGGCATGACTAGGTTAAAAGATTGAAATAAATACTCCTGCAGAGTCCTGCTGTTAAAATTGCACTGAAAAATGTGTCATGAAGATATATTTGAATTCTAAAAACTAGAAATAACTAAAATAGATAACACTTTAAATGTTAGTATAAATTTTACAACATGTATTAGTTTTATAAATGTTATAAATGTTATAAAAACTACATTTGTCCTATTGAGCGAGAGATCATTTCTCTAATGAGTAAATAAAGGGTAGTTATCAAAATCAAAAATGAAATCATTCAGGATCTCAATATCAGAGAAAAATTGTACAGCTTTATCTAGAAAATCTAAGACTATAAATATAAAATAGTATTTGGTGATATATCAGAAACTTAACTAAAAATAGATAAGAAAATTCTTTGCAATAATAGTTATTTATTTTTAAAGTAATACCTTAATCTTTACTATTAATAAACATTTTTTTTCCATAAACTAAAAGATATATATTTATAAAGTACTAATTCATTTAGTAGTATATATTTCTATTTAATTAAATAATGTAACATTACAATACTATATTTATTTAGTACCACTATCAGATGACAAATGTATCCGTTCAGGTATATTTCGTGCAAAAAATACTATATATTCTTATCGGTTATGAGATAAAATCTACTATTTATATGAAAAATTACTAATATTTTCGGATTCAGAGCATAGCACAAGGCCGACACATCCGCATAATGCCGACACGTCTCGGCAAGGCTGCAGAATACACCGGGGTAATCCAACCCTGACGTGGCTATCATTTTTCCCAGGCCATAATGCAGTCGCAGACTACGTATAATGCCAATATTTTGAAAGATAATACCTGTACGAGGTCCATAAATAGACCCTGGGAGCCGCTGGGGCTAATGGCGTTGCAAATGGTCCACTAATAACCGTGTTTAAGGGGGGACCCCCTTCGGAGCGAGCTGTGCGGGGATGTTTACCCGAACTTGTCGAACAGTTGTATATCATGGCAACTTCACACTTATGGGGAAAAGTGTTTTTCCGGAGGAAACTTCACCGATTAATCTGTACGCGTGTGTTCGGACCGAGGGCGGTGAAACGTTCGGGCCCCTTGTTTTTATTTTACTTTGCGAATCCAACGATTAATAATTTGACGCCGCCATACGCGTATGTATTTTACATTCGGTCTCTAATGCATACGTCATAAAATCTATCATACGACCCGTCGGCTTTTTTATTTTAAAAAAAAATGCTCCGGGAAAGGTTTTCGCAATAAATTTTGGCGCGTAAACGTCGACCGTAAATCTAATATTGCCGGATATTTTTCACCGCATGGCCCTTTCGCAGTATTGTGAAAATTGTTCGCGGATATAAGAAAAAGCGAATGGGAAATTTTTGGAAAATGATCGGAAACGACCGCCGATGAATAGGGCCTGGCGTGTTTTATGCCCTTCCAACTGAATCATCCGTTTTCTATCCACTGGCTTCCTTTGAATATTCGAATATTTTTCCGACATCCATCATGTGGACCAAGCATTGTTTTCCCGATAAATTCTCCGACGTGACACATTCTTATATTTATTCATGGTATATTTAGTGATCCCATATATAGATTACTTTAACAAATCTCATACATAAACATATCAACGTCATATAATCCTAAATTCTTTAAAAAATCCCTAATGAAATATAATGTAATGAAATAAATATGTTATAAAATATAAATGCGGTATAACCGACGCCTCTTTCTATCCGACGCCCTTTATTTTTTTTAATTATAAAGTACATACATTTAGAACGTCGAAATGAATCATTAAAAAAGTATTGGAGCGTTTAAAATTAATTAAAAAACTTTTATGTAACTAACGAAATAACGTTAAAAAACGTATCCCCCGTAGAGTTTGTGTATCGAAGCCATACTAAGTATAAGGCCTGGGTAGAGTTTACGTAATAAAGTACGGCGTGCATGTGCCCGGCTAGCCGGCTAGAGCTTCTACAAAGGAATCAACTTCTTTTTCTTGTATACAAGAGTAATACACATTTTCGACTGGAGGCTGTGCAAGTCGCCGTGGAACTTTGGAAAACAGAAAAAAGCACTTTAAAGCTCACAAACTCGCATCGGAAAGTTTCCGCGTGCCGGAATTAGCGGAACAGTAAACACCGCGTGTCGTTAAAGAATAACCCATTCCTTGCCAAAAATGTATTTTTTTAACCCCTGTCTAAAGAATAAATATCAAAATTAAATTTATTTATATTAAATAATATAATAGTATAAAAATTTAGATATTTTTTATTATTAATAAATATAATATATTATATACCGCTTTCGGGGATTAGTTGAGCTTTAATTTGACATGATTGCTAAGTAAAGAATTTATTTAAAACAAATCCAGATAGAAAGAGACTCATGTCTTATAATAAAAATTATATTTTAAAGTAATATGTAAAAAATTAGTAATTTTATAAGCATTCAAATTTTTCCGAAACGTTTAAATTTTTTTCAAAACGATATTCGTTTCCATTTTTTCAATGTTTTTTTAGATAAATTTTTATATCCCAAAAAATATATTGTTAGGGTTTTTACAGATGTATTTAACAGTGGCATACGGTGGACTTGATGTTGGGTGTGCTGAATGTGGAAAAAAATATAAAAAAATACAGATATTTTTTTAATAAATTTTATTATTGATTCTATATCTAGAATTAATGTATAAACAATAATAATATTGATTCAAAAAAACTGTAGTTTTTTTATCCACATTCAGCACACCCGAAATCAACAACACCGTACGCCCCTGAATTTAAATGCATATTTTTAATCCAGAACAATAATTTTGTTTTTTTGTCGGAAAATTTGATGAATTTATTGTTTAATTTAAAACAACTTACAACTTTTATTCTTACGCATTCAAATATTTTTTTTATATTGCGGTAAATGAGATATGTATATTTTGTGGCTGAATCTATTTAGGATTTATCTATAAATAAATCGAAAATGTACAAACATTGCAATATATTCAAAATCTGTGTTTGCCTTTTAATATTTTATTATATTATGATTCTTGTATATTCAATGAATAATTTTCATATGTATTAAATATATTTTTAATAGTATTTATATGTTATAATAATGATTTATGATTAAGTCACAATCACTTTATCACATCTATTATACTTAAATATTTAATAACAATTTAAACATATTTATTATTTTAAACTAAAAAATCCAGGACTTCAAGCCGTTATATTTTTTTCTGTTTTCGTTTTGGCCCAATCTAAAAAAAAAATATTTGCTCGATTCTGGAGTTCAATTACAGCTCTGAGTGATATTTTTTTAATATTTAATTGTTTGTATTAAAAATATATATTAAAGCTCTGGGGTTTCGTTCCAATTTAAAAAAAATGTTTTGAATTATTTGTTCACTTCCAGCCCAAAGCACTAATAAATATATATTTAATAAATATTTAATAGATGAAAAGCAACAATAGTATTTTTTAAATGTATATTTGGTAATAAATTAAATGATTAAAGTTATACGATATCATTTCTATACTTTTATAGTTGCGATAAAAACATATTTAAAATCAGCAGGTAGATAATAAATAGTTAAAAAGATTTTTAGTACTACGTTAAACTAGATATCTATATCGTATTTGCAAAAATAACATAAAATATTTTATTCGCATACGTTTACATATATTTTCAATGATTTCAGTCACGAATATCCATGCCATAAGTTTTATTTTCAGTTTTGCGTGAAACGTGCAGAGTGTGAATTTTCCAGACTTGGACCGTAAGGATTAATGTCTGCGGTATTTGCTTGGATCAGGTAGATAGATAGACGGAAAGCGAAAATATTGATTTATGGCTTTTCTTCCGCGTTTTTTTTGCGAGAAAGTTTGCGCAAAATACGTGTGTGAAAATATTCTCATAAATGCGACAAGTTTAAAGCACGTATCACAGGGATGCCACCCCGTGCCCTACATATGTCCGACTGAGATGGCAGTTTAATATTTTGATCCATTGCCAAAAAATGAAATATATCCTGTTTAAAAGATTAATAAGACTTACCTTCCAATATGAGATCGCTCGATGTGTTCTTCAGATTATCCAAAATCGGCCTGATGTCATCTATGGTCAGTGTGTGCAATCGATTATCGCTCATATCCAAGTACGATAATCCTCTCACTCCTTCGAATAATCCTCCTGTCAGTTCTGTCAAACGATTTTTGCTCAATGACAGCTTTTTTAATTGCGATAATCCATCGAAAGCTCGTTCCGATATGAATTTCAGCTCGTTTCCGTCCAATTCGAGCTCTTGCAGATTCCACAGTTCTGAAAACGTGAAATCTCCTAACGTTCTCAACCTGTTGCCCATCAGATTGAGCTTCTTCAAGTTTGCCAATCCGTCAAAACTTTCTTTGGTCAACGAGTGTATGGAATTTTTGCGCAAATACAATTCTAAAAGTTGCACCAGCTGCTTAAAAGCTCCATCCGCTATTGAACTTATATTGTTAGAGGTCAAGTTCAATTTTTGCAATACCGGAAGATCTACAAAGCAATTTTGACCTATCTCAGATATTCTGTTCTCGGCCACTGTCAACGTTGTCAAATTCCACATGTGTGCAAATGCATGAGGCTCCATTGAAACGATTCTGTTTCTAGTCACTGATAATTCTTTCAGCGATGTCAAATTTGCAAACGCATACGAATGCACCGTTTCAATATTAGCAAACTCGATCGTCAATCTTCGCAATCTTCTCAAATACTTCAATGCTCTCGTGGGCACAAAATAGAACGAACCATCTATTCTGATGTTGAATTTCAGATCTAAAATCCTGTTCTGATGCTGAAACTCATCCCAGATGGAATCATCCGTTAAAATGACACTGAAAATCCAGCATTCAGCTCTAGTCGCATTTTTCAACGCGATCGATTCTTGACAGTAGCAATGCATTTTTGAATTTCTGTCCGTGTTATCGCAAATATTTTTGACATCAGAGTGTTCATGTTTCTTGTCATTATTTTTGCGACTCTTGTCACTCTGTCTGAGTCCTTCCGATATTTTTATTTCGAATAATAGGATTAAACATACGGATATGAGTACGGTGACGCCCATTCGACGCTTCATCTTTGACTGTCTATTGTTCATTGTTGAATTTGATGAAAGGACCTGCAAAAAAAAATTAAATCAATTAATTCATCAAATAATTTGCGAGATTATGAAATATCAAATTTACACAACAAAACCCTTCGAGGTTATTACAACCAATTATTCCAGGGACGGTATTATGAAAAGGTCTTCATCCAAAATCCGATAGAGCAAGAGCTTATTATAATACCCGAGCTTTTTATATACACACAGAATACCTTAAACCAATAAATCGTTAGGTAAACGCCGAAGACGCCCTTGGTATATAATTCCGTCGGCAAAATAATGAAATTCCCTAGGGTAGATAAGGGGGATGAAGAGGACTTTTCAGAGGGTAGATCTTGTCCCAGGGGTGGACTTTCACTACCTCAAGGAAGTGGACCATCTTTTCAGCGCGATCCTCTCCGAATTTTAATTCAATACATTTACATAGATTTAAAATGGTCGGGAAATTTTCGCAATGCATGAAAATTATCACACAAGTTTTATGAAGAACGCCTTAGTTTCGCCGAGTTTTATTGTTCACGGCGTGTAACGCGCGCTGAAACTTTTAAAGAACTCGTTAATTTCGATAAATTCCTATATATTTTTATATTGTTATTTTCATATGTAATTTATGCGATTGGTATCCTGGGGGTATCAGGTGGAAGAGCACCGTGTGTTTGCCAATACGCGACCCCCCCGGCTATACAGCGCCCATTAAAACGAATAACGTTCATAATTGGAAACAATAAAAGTGCAGAGAGCCCCTGTGTGTGGCAACACTGATAAATTTATTTTCAATAGTGCCACGGGAAGAGGTCACACGGGCCCTTGGGCAATGCACCAAATTGCGATCGTCACTGAATGGCACTGAGCGTTAACTGCTGAACAAAAAATATCAATGGAAACGTGTTACAAATTTATATATCTATAATAAAATAAATAACAATATTAAAAATATATCAAATTTGTTAGATGTTTTAACTTTTTTTGTTGGCCTATAATAAAAAATGCAAAGACCAGAGCTTGAATATACACATTTGCCTTATTAAATATTGTATTTATTTAAAGGATTGATATCAGAATAAGTCACTCAGACTATTTATAAAGAAATCGAAAATTTTTGACAGTGATATACATGGTTTCATAAGTTCAAAACAGGTGATAATGGGTAAAAAACAATCAATAAATTATCACACGTTGTCCGTTATCCATTATCAACAGTAAAGTATAATTTAAAAGCACAAAAAAAATAGACATGGTATTACGGTGACACTTAGAACAACGTATAACCATCTGTTTATCTGTACTGTCCGGATATGAAACCAATTCGTTTTTTTTATGAGAATTGTTATTTGAGATCAAAAGTGAGTCCTCTATGCCATGGATTCCCAAACTATGTTCTGCTAAATTTGATATATGTCCAAATCTGGGTTGGGTTGGGTTGGGTCATCTAATAAGATTGAAGATGAATCAATCATTACGCCATGTGCAAAATACATGATGTCATGTGTTCTTATCGAGCAGGCTACTAAAAAATAGATGCAATACAATTATAAAAATAATACTGTTTCAGATCGCATTAAAGATCTTTTTATCAGCATATAGACATAATTTGTTCATCGTCTTCACGCGGATCCTTGGAGGGATGTGGTACTGCTGACATACGCTGACGATGTTGATATTGTCGGTCGCACTAAGGATTAGGTTGTCGAGTCGCTCGGTGCTTTCACGACAGCGGCTTCCAACCTGGGCTTGGAAGTAAATTGGTCAAAGACCAAATATATTATGGTTTCGCGATCGGGCGGAGAGGAGGTCTCGGTGGATGTGGGGTCCGGGTCTAATTGAGTGTGTTAAATCATTTAAATACCTGGGCACCACAATCACCGAGGACAATTCTGAAAGTACAGAAATCCCTGCCAGTATACAAAATGCGAATCAGTGCTATTTTGCTCTGTCTAAATTACTGGGCAATAGGTTGCTCTCGAGGCGAAATAAATTAAGAATTTATAAAACTATTATTGCCCGGTGGTAACCTATGCGTGCGGGTCATGGTCTCTGGCAAGCCGGGACATGCATCGTCTTGATCGGTTCGAGAGAAAAGTCTTAAGACGGATCTTCGGACCGCGTCCGGACGAGGTTAGTCCCGGATATAGAAACATGCGTTCCAATGCCGAGGTCATGGCCATGTATGGAGATATACCATTGTCCTCATACATTCTCACGCAACGCCTACGTTGGGCAGGGCATGTAGACCGAAAGGGCAGTGATAGGATGCTTCATATTATCGTGAACTCCAGGCCTGGGGGAACCCGCCCCGTTGGGAGGTCCAAGACTTCGATGGAGGGACAGGGTTGAGGCGAACGCGTCTCTGTTGGGGCTTGGGCGATGGATGGAGGAGGCCCAGGACCGGCAGAGATGGCGTAATGTCCTTAGGTGGCAGGGACTCGTTTCGGGTCGGGGGCCACATAATGTAATGTAATGTAATGATATTTGCAGTGAATATGCATTACAAATAAACAAATCTGCAGATGACGCAGGACTAGCTCAACTAATACTCATGTGCGCATATTTACATGGACAAACTACAAGAGAAAATATATGTAACTGTATTATATTACAAATCAAGAGATAGATTGGAAAGATTGATGGATTGATATTTGTACGAATTATGCTCGAACAATCTACAAATTTAAAAAACGTTATGGACGAAGATGTGAAAATGATAAAATATGTAAAATCAAGTCCACTTCAATCCAGATTATTTAAAATTTTGTGCGATGAGATGGATAGCGGACACAATTCATTTTTATTACATACTGAAATGAGATGGCTATCCAGAGAAAAGGCACTATTAAGACTTTATGATCTTCTTGAAAACACAAAATAATTCATAACAAAATGTTGTGGAAGTCTTAAAATATCCTTCATGCATATTTTGCAGATATTTTCAAGTGCAATGAAGCTAGTCATCTAGTAAACGGGCGATTTCTGGATTCGTAATCCATTTTCCATGACAAAAAAATGACTATAAAAATATATTAGATTCAATTATTGACTCTGATTTTGAACAAAAATACAAAGATAAACCATTAATGATTTCTGTGCGAGTTTATAAGAAAATTATTAGTTCTTTACTTCTATTTTCTACAACCTATTTATCCAAAGTGGGGTTTTCTTATTATGGTGTCAACGAACTGCAGAAACAGGATCGTAACCACACTATATATTACAATGCAACTAGCTAATATTGTGACTAAAATCAAGAAAATATGTAATGCGGACTTAAAATCATCAAAGTCACTATGTGCTTTATTTATTATTATAGTTTATGTTTATATTATATTATAGTTATAAATTTAAATATAATTACTAAATAAATAATGTGTTTTAATATCTTTTTTTCAATATTTCTACTACTAAGAATTACACAAACTAAAAAATTAGTTAAGTGTTCCGTTCAAATTTCACGGTTTGCGAAGTGTTCCATTGTAAAAAAAGTTTCGAAAATATTGCTCTAGGTCAATCCAGAGGCAAAAAACTGACTTTTATAGAATTAGGTACCTGTGCCCTCCCCTCGACTATCACTGACTGAAAAAGGTTCTCCTTTTGAATTTGGTAGGATATTTTTAAATGAATTCATTATAAATTACTTATGCTTAAAAAACAATTAAAGATAAATTCTCCAAAATAATATGCAAAACCACGAGCAGAATTACGCATTTTGCAACATTCACTGAATTCTTCTAATTGCAACATTAGGACTTTCGACTATCAGCTTTTCAATAAGTCAAAGGAACATTCGAAAATTTACGAATTTTAAATGAGTCCGAAATCACCTAAAGTCATATAATAATATAAAAATCCCTAAATAGCAATGATTCATCATTATTTAAGAATAATATTACATACTTTTTGTATAAATATATTTTCATTAGTTTAAAAAGTTGTGGTTTTCTATTCATTTTACCAATTACAACAATAAATTGTATGTTTGTTAAAATAATGTACTTTTTTATTTATTAAACTGTCTAATTGTCTCATTACTTTATTTGTACACGTGTCTCTGACGTATTTTGGCTTTTTGTTTTTTAAATGATTTATGTATAATTAATATATTGCGAATTAATGAAATATATGCTTTACTAAAGATTTGTAAGTAAAAACGTATAATAATATATTTAAAATCTATTATATATATAATAGATAATAATTTTGCTGCTAGATTAAATCTGTTTCAATGAGGTTTTATATGTTTAAAAATCATATTAAAAATAATTAAATGTATTATCTTCAAGTAACTCATAACCATCTTAGTTATGATTTCTTTATTTTATGTATTTTTTTTATTCCATGACCATTAATTACTTTATATTATTGGATAATACATTTTTGTCGTATAAATTTTTTTGTTTTGTATGTAATATATTTCAAATAAAATCCAAATCCAATGATATATTAAATATATTAATATGTGTGCCAGTAAGACAATCAAAATTATTTTATATTTTAATCCTAAATTTATTCACAATAAATAATAGTGGTATTTATAAATATATATATGAAAAGCATTTTTTTCTATTTTGAAAATCTTCAGGCTCACTCTCCAGATATTCGAAGCAATCTTTATAATATTTTTAAGTAAAAAAGTCGAAGAGTTTACGGCATTCAAAGCGATCACACGACGATGGTAAAAATGTATCTTCACTTACCATTTTTCAATTTAACTGCGCTATCAATTCACTTCAGCGAGCGCTTTAAAAGCACATACCCACTATCGCGCTTCCTCTCTTATCGTTCGTCCTTTTTGCTACAAGAGTGGCTTCTCACAGCTGGACTATCTCCTCGAACTACCATCTACCTATATAATTTTAAATCTTATTGTTTTTACCTGCTGTCTACAGTACATTCAATTTGCCGCTGCCGTTGTCACCTTTGTGAAATTTACGATTGTGTCGGATTTCTTAAAACGCTGAAACCTTTCAGCGGACATGATATTACTTTTTCCTATTGAAAGCCGAATCCCTGTCGCCGTGTCCAGGTATGTGTCTATTCAATTCCAATTTCGCAAAAGCGAGATGAAATAGATATCTAAAAAAAGCCGAGTGAATAAAATCGATATATGAAACGTATATCTATATATTAAAATAGATATAATTGCTTTTTGAAATTTATTGCTTGTTTTTCTTGGCCCATATTCAAATTTTAATGTCTGAAAAAAACAATAGGCTCGATATAAATATATTATATTGTATAGCGATGAATGCTAATTGATCAGTATGATTATGTATATTGATATAAATTTTATCCTAATTACTCGAGAGTGCTGCTTTATTATCAAGGACTCGTTTTATTATGTCGCTCCCTGAAGATGATACCAATTAAGCAATTTATTACGCAATTATCGTCTATCCCTTAATTCCGTTAATGTAAGGATGTTGAGTGTTAAATTTAAATTATAGTAATTTTATTGGATCATTGATAACTTCATTAAAACTCGAATCCTGGAGAGAAATACGCTTAATATTGAGAAATTGCGTCGGAATAATGCGAATTTTCAGTATGAAATTAACGAATAATTGGGTATCCGAAGAAAAAATATCGTCGTAATAATCAAGCATCGAGGACGTCATAATCGCAATAATTATTTCAATAGCCTGAGAGATATCAAAGCAAATGTAGGTCTTTCGTCGACACATTACGTTAATTTTTTTCTTATTATTTGATGTATTTATTATATTTCCATCGAGAATCTGATAGCAGAGGGTCACGTTTTTCGATCAAGGTAAATTGTTAACATTAATGTCACGACCAATCATCTCGGAGCGATTAATGAGAAAAGCGTCAAATATGGCAGGAGGTGGAAAAAAGGGACGTTCCCATAATTTTCTCCGAGCCCTGGGGTTTCATTGGAAAACTTTTATCATTCACGCCCCGAATCCGCTTAATCGCGCAAAATCAAGACGATAAAGTTATCGGCGACCACATTCGTTCCGTGGGGCAATTCTTCATCCTGGCATACACCCTCTCCGACTTACCACCCGGACAGACCCCCTTCCATCACCCGGTCCTACCTAGGATCCGCAGAACAAACGCAATAATTTATAAAATTTTCGCAAGGGAATGAGTAAAGGCGAAGGTGGGGGGAAGGATGAAATCCCTGCGCGTTGTAACTTATAACTTTTGATATATATCGAGCAATTTTGAAAAAGCGGAAGAAGTACCCCCCCCCCCCATCTCATTTTCCTACTCTTGCTCCTGCGGCGTCTTGCATCTTAAAAAGTTTGTATCTTCTTTGTCAAATGAATCTGAAAATTTTGCCGGAATTGGGATCAACTTGTCAAGCTTTATAAGTATCAACCTAGGGTTCAATGCAATATTATACATATGACATCACCTCATGTGGCAATTTAAATATACAGCTGGAATTAGATTCAGATTTCATTAAAGAATATGTATATTTAAAAAAAGTAAAGTCTGATTTTCGGTGATTATTAATATTTATCATTTATTTAAAACTCGATGTTCTTATGTAATATTTAAATTTGAATGACTTAGAATATAAACTTTACGGTTATATATAGATAGAGAATTTGTCTCCAAATATTAAGGATATAATAATATCTTATAGTTTACACTTTAAATTATTTACTTTATTTTATGAAATAATGCACATTTTATTCGATTTACCGCTTTACATTTTGATTTTCTAAAGTTATTATATAATAGGTTACTAACGATCTAATGTATCTAGTTATTTATAAAAGTAGAAAGTATATTTAATGGAAATTTCTACTGAATTAATAAATAATTCTTTTGAAAAAGTTCACAAATTGTAGTTTATTACAACAATTTTGTAAATAAGTAATAAATATTTATTAGTAAAAATATATAATTAATAATTTATGTGGATTTTTAGTGAATACATATATATAGAGTTGCAAATAATAATATAAATGATATACAGAATTTTCCTAATGAACAGAAAAAAATAGTATTTGAATTTTAATTACGGTCAACCATTCTATAACGTTTCCTGTAAATCGCTGTTTTCTACAAAATTCTAAAATGTTTAAGACCAGTTTAGATATTTCGTAAATCTAGAATACATTGCCGAGCGAAATAAAGATCAATGCTCTTTGGTTGACAAGGAATTTTGTAAAAAGCAGCGATTTAGAGTAAACGCTATAGGAGGGCTGATTGTATATAAAATAATCATTTTTATATTTTTAACCAGCGTATTATTTTAGGTTTTTTTATTAAAAAAAATTCTAAGCATACGAGGTTTGTTAAAAAAAATACAATAATAAAAATTGCCCAAAGTTGAAAATAATAATATAAATGCTCAGCAATATTTTAAGAAATAAAAAAAAATCTAAACATACTCGGTTTGAAAAAAAATACGGTAAAATGGATGATTTTTCAATATTATTAAATTCGTCTCCTTTAAAATGGACGTTCTATATATTTTATTACCTTCGGTAATAGAGAAATGTTGTTTGATAATATTTCAGGCGAATACAGAGGCTGGAGTATTAATAAATTATAATTAACCTGTGTCGTGGTTCGACACTTGGGGGAATATTAATTGTATCTTTACAGTGTTTAATATAATATATAAATAAAAATATGTATAAAATGTTTATCAAAAATCTTTATATGGATGAATGGCGATTTGGATTCTTTCTGTCATGCCATTCATTCATCGTAGACAATAAATAAATAAATAAATAAATAAATAAATAACAGTGTTAGTTTTTGACATAACTAAGGTTTTCCACTATTAAAAATGATCAAGCGACCCAAAACATGAAAAAACTTCTTTACAGTTATCGATGAAGTTTTCAATGTCAAGATACGTCAGGAACAAGTGTATCAGCACTATAAAAAATGCAATAATCATAATTCCGCATTTTTTTTGGCATTTTAAAAATTCATATTATTAATCTATTCATATTAGAAATCTTTAAACAATAATCAAAAACAATTCCTAACATTTCATTATTCTATGCCTTAAGTTCAAACTATATTTAACTACAAGATTTTGGCATAAATCATTACTATCGGAATAAACTAAATAAATACTTGTCTATTTATATAAATAAATTTTGTATTAAAGCTGTTTTGTGTTTAATAAAACGAGTTTTAGATATTTTTGGATTTGAAACTAAATCAAGTCTTAGAAAACGGCTGAAAATTTTACGGTTACCTTTAACCAAAACAAAGCATAGGGTACAATATTTGAAAATATCGTTACTGATAAATAGCGGAAAGTATTTTTTTTAACTATATATTTTATTACATATGATATCAATTAAAATTTTAAATGAATTATTATGAGATTGTTATGTATCAAATAAAACTGTTATTAATAATTTCAGGGATAAATCTATAATATATTGTTATTGCACACATTTAAATGTATTGTGTTATATTTTGCAGAGTGCCAATTTTTCATGATATAATTACAGGGGCGGATCGTGTTTAAATATCTGAGCCCAAAGTTAAATTATTTGAACCATGAAAACGGTACGGGTTTCGACCGAAGGTTTTCAGGGCCGAAGTGTGGTCAGGGGCCCAGAGCTCCGGTCAGAGTCATTAAGGGTGAGGCTATATGGGGGGGATTGTTTCATTAAAAGCTCTTCCCCCCATCGAATGATATAAATTGCACTTTTAACACAGAATATAGTGATTGTTAGACTTGAATACAAATTTATATTACGATTAATATTATTACACGGGATTACGTTTGGTTGTATTAATATTATAATTAATTTTGATTTAATGCTGAACCGTGCACGATTATGTTCTTTGTATGGATTTAATGGAAATATGGATGTGAAATAATCTAGCACTAGTTTTAGTCTAATCCCTTAAACAATTGAGGAATTATCGGATTAATTGTCTAATTGGACTGATGGTATAATCGTTATTATTAGCATATCGGTATATGTTAAATAAACCCATATGGATATAAAGCAGCGCATATTGATTTATTTCAAATTAAATTTAATAGACCCGTAATTTAAAACATATGTTTTTATATAAAGTATATTATTGACTGTATTTTTTTATATATTGAAGTGAAAGTAATTTGTTTGTTCACTGGAACGTAAAGCACAACAAAATAAATTCCTATTGATTTTCAGCCTGCTTTATTATTCAAAGCTATGATAATTAAATTTTACTAAATATTTATGTTTATTTTGCAAGGTCTCACTGCTATGTAAAATATTTTTAACGTGTAATAAATAGAGATTGATTAAAAAAAAGCTTGAAATACCATGGATTTTGATACAATATGCGAATCGCGATAAACAAAATTTCATTGTCAGAAATTATCTGGGCGTTGAACAAACAAGGCCATATTAAATCTTTGGAATAATAAACATTTGTCAAATATTGTTTTGAGCATTTCATTATGAATCGCGAACAAATACACGCAAAATCCCTCTCCGATACAAATGTTTGCGTATTTATTAATCTCACTTGAGACGCGGGCTTATGTATTTTGCGCTTAATTTACAAACAATATTTCCATGCATGCAAAATTAATTAAATTATTCGGCACATTAATAATTTTGCTACCAAGTTTCAGCAAATATGATCGATACGCAAACTATTGCGCAAATAGTGCGTGTGTTTATATATGGATTGTGCCAAAAATAGGTGTGTTTCAAAAATATATCTTAGACAAAATGTGGATTGCTAGTTTGTATCATTTTTTTTTGTTATTTACTATTATAAAAATCATTGTTTAGTTTTAGCATTTCTAAGTGTACGATTGTCAGAAAAATGCTCTCAGATTAGAAACGAATTAAACTGGTCGCCAGTGCAAGGAAATCATGTATGATATGTATCAAGTTGCTAGAAGAACCAGATCTTGGAAGGCTTGGAACCCTGGATCAACGACATTCTATGATATAGAGATGAATTCAGGCCTCTCCTTTGTTGCATTAGCTAATATACTTGGATCAACTCATTTATATATCAACATATGTTAGCAATTGTGTAAGTGTTGTAATTAAGCCCATTGATTCCCCAATTCAGTGCACTGCAATCGCATGCAGTATGCTAATCCTTGTACATCCTGTCCGCAGGATTAAATTATCGACCTTTCTTGAAGCACACTGTTACAGAGGATGAGAAATATATACATCATTACACTAAAAAAATCAAAAGCCAATGGGTAGACAAAGGACAACCGTCAAAAAATAGCCCCGAGTAGGATTTCATATAGAAAAGATGATGTGTGCTGGGATATCATTCATTTAGAGTTACCACTTGCAATTGCATAGAAGACAAAACTCGATTGAGCTCGTCCTGAACTGGTCTATAAGCAAGGCGTCATCTTGTACCATAAAAACGCGAGACTCCATCCAATGAAAGAAACTTAAATGGGAGTTACTGTCACATCTGCCTTATTCTTTAAATCTTGCTTCTTTAAATATTAATTTGTTTCTAGTTTGTACAAGTAATTTTATTCAGAAAAGAATTTAAATTAAGAAAATATACAGAAAAATCTTTTTTTTGTGCTTTTCCTTTAAGCTGATTTTAAAATAGCGGAATTTTTAAGCTATTACCAAGTCTGTCTGCCGCAGCCATACCAACATAGAGGACTATATGTATAAGCGCGCCTACTAGCAGCCAATAATATATAACTACGGCAGCCACTATTGTCATCGCAAAATCCTGGCTGCGGCAGCCAGGTTGCTGCAGCCAGGCTGTCTAGTGTGCGGTCGGCCTAATAGATTAATAGTGGAATATATTATCGATTAAAAATATGTTTTATATTATTGCATCTAATAATTGAATGTATAATAACCTAAAAAACTACTGAGACTGAGGATATAACCCTATTAAAAGAATTGTAAACACTATGAGATTGAGAATAGAGTTGAGTGTTGCTTCTAATCAGAGCAATATATTTTATTTCTAACGTATGTAGACTATGAAAAAGCCTTCCACAGAATTAAACCAGGGATATGTAGGAATCTCTCCAAAGATCCCAGATTGACCATAGATAAATCAAAATACATTTCCGCAACAACGTCCGTTTAATTCTACGAGAACACCAAACCAATATAGCTGAAAACGGCTGTAAGACAAGATGTAATGTCCGCAAAAGTGTTTAACATGTACACTGGAAGATATGAATAAACTTCTTTATTTAAAAGAACAATATCAGGACGTGAAACACCGTTTTTTTACGTTTTTGAAGAGACCGATAAAAAACGAAAATTATTTTTTATTTAGATAATCGCGCAAATCGGCTTAGTACATATTTTTGTGCTGATTTACAGCTCTTTTATTCTTATTAGCGTTTTGAATGCTAGTAAAGTAGCTTTTAAGACCCTCAATATACCTCATAGCATCTTCTTTTGTTGAAATTGGATGAATTAAGTTTTTCTTCGTCAGATAATTCTTCGTCGGATAAGTTTTACGTGGATGTGACTGTCCACTATATCATCAATATCCATAACTTCAGATGTCATCACGTTAATTGTTAATGATGAATTGATTTACGCACGGTATTTTGAATATTGTCAAACAATTTCATATTTCTGGCATTATCTATTCTCAGTTTTCTGTGCGTTCAATTTGTTGAAAGAGCAGGACATCTAGCCAAGAATAAAGTATTTTTTTCTTTTCTTAGCTCCCATCAAAGCATCGAAGATTAAAAGTTGTTTTTGGAACAATTTTTAAGTTATCATTTATATATTATATTCATTTCATACTTTTTAAATAGTCGAAAAAAGTAAAAGTGGGTACTCAATGTACTAAAATAAAGTGGAATTGTAATAATCGCGGGAAAAAAACAACGTGAATGTATGGAATTTTTATTATATTATTATGAAAAAATATTCCATCCGGTGATCAGATACTTATGAATTAGCCGCTAACGCAACCAGATCTGCAATACGTGTTTGATTCAGACGACCGCTTCTTATACATTATATCCTCAATAATCGCAAAACTAGCACTAAACGAGGCCGACTCCGTTATCTCCAATATAATTATTTTCTTCCGGCCGTCTTGCAAAATATTCCTCAGCAGATTGCTTCGGGAGAACAGAATCAGCATAATTCGGCCGAGCATACATATTCCATCTTGTAAAATTCAGTACATACATCCAAAGGGAACAAAGAAAGTAATTTCGTTGAAGATTCGTCGAAAACATTATCCGGCACGTACGCATGCATAGTCGAGATGCTATAATTTTTAATGTTCATAATAATCGCAATGCGCTGGAGAAACAGGTAATACCTGATCTGATATTGACCTGATATTTTCTTGGAAGAGTGTCATATTAATTGCGTCATCTAGAATAATTATTATTTTTTATTTAGAATAAACTGTTATTAATTTCAGCCATTCCACTAGAATCGACAGGTGCATTTGTGATGTCGGTGTAATTGGCAGGTTTTTTCGCCGATCCCGTCGATAAAGGGTTGACAGGTAGTAGAAATCAGCTTCCGGTTTCGTTGGAATGCAAAAGATCGACTCGTCCACCGGTTTGTTTAGGGTCGAGTTTTTCGTTTCGAACGAGGTAGATTGACTTGTGCGACGAGCTCACCATTACGCTAATTATCGTCGGAAATGTTGATGATGATGTTGAATCGAGCGATGGGAGATGAGCGGAAGTGATGAAATAAATTGTAGACGTCAATATATATACAGTGTTTATTACACACCACAGGTTTACAGATGACATAGTCATATGGCGGAGACTCCGCAAAATTTAGATAAAATATTAAGAGTTCTCAGCTAGGGCGATAGTACTTTAACAAGAAGTTCTAGAGAAGTTTACCACTGGGATGGAAAGCTTTTGGGAAAGTATTCTTTCGGTAATGACCTTCGGTGCCGAAACCCAGGCACGCCGGACTAGTCCATAAGTTAAAAAAGACTGTAGAGGGCGATGTAGTAAGTATAGTTAGGTATTTCTCTAAAAAATCGTATTCGCTACGAAACGATCCACGAAAAACCTGAAGTAATTGACACTGCCACAAGTACGCCTGGCTGAAGTGGGAGTTGGTTTCCCATGTGGTCCTCGGGAAGACGGGCGATGTAGTCGAAAAGTCATGGACTGGAGATCTCTAACAGGTTTCAGAAACATGAATCACCCTACGACGAATTGCAAGCGATGATTTAATCGTGCACTACAGCGTGATCAGAAAATATTATTAACAATAAATTATTAATTAAAATGTATTATTATATTAATATTGTATATATACATATATAGTTGTGCAAAGATGTTTAGAGAGGAGAGAGCAAAGGAAATTTAACGATTTAATTTCGCTAAAGGAAAATAAAATATCGTTCTTTCCCGCATATGTGCCAGATGTTCCACAACACATAAATACATTTCATTTTTTTATTAAAAAATATATTTTTTACTCGGCGACTCATAGTTATTATATCATATAAATTATTATGATGGCGAACCTCTCTCAGACATTATTTTTGGCCTTTAAATTTCGAATTCATGGCGGCACAGGCTCGATCAATCCCCCGGAACAATAATAATTTATATATGCAAATTCGGAATTATAAAATTTTATTATGGTCCCCGACAACGTGAGAAACTTTGTTTTGCACACAAGTGGAATTATAGAGGCGGCAGAGCAAAAAGCGATTTGGGAGTTGCGCGAGTTACCGGCCTGGGGAATACCCTAGGTAACTTCCTCTGATTCATTCACTGTAATAATGGGTCGACATTTAAAAATAGTAAAGACGAATTTAAACATAATGAAAATAAGACAAATATTTTATATGTATTTATGACGTGTAAATTCTACGGTGACATCGGCAATCTCTCTATTCTTCATCTACTTTTAATATTCCGTAATGTTTGCGAGCCTCATACGGAAGGATCAGCGTTTTTTGCACATTTTTTTTTCGCTTTAACACTGCCGAGATTAAATCTCATGGAAAAAGTCACGTGGTAATATGTAAATTTCATATGTTATATGTTTATAGGTAGGGGTAAATCAAGATATCTTTTGAAATATTGAAAATGGAATTTATTCCCTTAATATTAAGGTACGAAAAATATCTCTATGTAATAAAAAATATATATTAATTCATATTATTTTAGTTAAAAATATATTTCAGAGATAGTTCATCATCAATTACTTAGGATTAATTAGCAGGGGTATTACGATTATTTAATAAGACTCTTACATCTTCTTCTAAAAAACTATTAACCTAGCCTGGCGTTGGGATAAATTAGGTACCCCAAGATTTAGATTTTTCTCGAATAACTATTTTATTATAAATACTGTATGTCACAAACTTTTTATATTTGTCTAAAAGGCTAATGAATAAATATTAGATATAATTAATGATTTTTATTGTCTGCAATTGCGAAAAAAAATAAAAATAAAAAATATTCGCTGCTCTTGCCACGCGCGCGATGTTATTTCTCGCTCGCATCCGGTTGAAATGTGCGCGTGAGACGTGCAGCGAGAACTCAGTCTGCGACTAGACATCACCGAGAGTAGTCAACATAAACAATTCTATAATATGTTGACTTGAAATTTTATATGAATAAATATATTTTTTGTGAGCATAATTTAAATTTGTTTATACAATTTATTCAATAACCAGTGATTAAAATTTTCTTTTAAGAAGATTTTTAAAATTGCATGACTTTGTCAAATGTCAAAATACTGCTAAACAAAAACATTTTATAAAAGATGAGCCGATTAGATTGACCCATAGCACTTCTTACTTATGACAAAGGGTTTATTTCTTAAGCTAGTTACTCCATCATCTGTAAACGTTTTACTTACACTGTGAAATTATTTTATTATTTAATCAAAATAATGTTAAACAAATTATAAATAGGATAATTTAACAAATGCTGGTAATATTTTAGAAAAATATTTCAATTAAATAGAAAATTAATTTTTGAAAAACCATTAAACCCATATATATAGGGTATTGTAATATATTAACATAATCGTATCCGTTTTTACGTGTCTTTAATATAAACTACCATAAAATAAATTAAACTACATATATTATATAACACAAAGATATGTACCATAGAATTCGTATGTTTAACATGTTCCATTTTTTTATTCTCTTGGTTTATATTTCAGATTACAATGACACGTAATCTTAGTTTAGACTATAAATTACTAACTCAAAGTTTTATGTCAAATAAGTAACGATATTAATTATTAAATTGCGTGGAACTTCTTATTAATGAGATTAGCCTAAGTAACTGATATTTAAATATTAAAATCGTTTTAATAAGTATACCGCAAGAGTATTATGAGATTATGCCATATATGTCGTATATGGAGCCATTTCGTCACAAAAAAGTCTGATTTTCGTTGCGATAAATTGCGAGGCTGTACCGCTGAAAACTCGTTAAATATTAGAGTGCATGTCCGTGTAATTCCAGGGGTGTTCCATTTAGCGCTTTATCGTTTGCCCGTGTTGCTCACGGGATAAGCCATTAAAATGGTTTACCGTCAAGATATCGAGATAAATCAATATAAGTGCTCTCGTTCCATTATCTTTCGGCCGTATAACCAATACATCCTCCTTCGATATGTCACAATCGCGTTATAAAAACCTGATTCGCCGAATTGAATCGGCACGAATCCATTGCGGACGCACACGGCCTGTTGGCAATCACAATCGGCAATTAACGACGTATAGCGAGGCAGAGCACACACGCCCTGATTGGTTATCGATCGACCGGGTAATTAGCCTCCGGTTAACTTATTTATCGCGGCTACAGCGATAAAACGAGGCGATTTCTTTGTCCCGGGGCGGGCCGCGTTGCGTGCCTGCGAAACAATTACGCTTAATCTATTCTGCGTGGCGGAATTTGCCGAGATTTTATCGTCCAGAAACTATCGGACCATTAATTCTTCGGGTGGGACCCCTCACGAGTCCGCGGTCCAACCCTTCAAATGGAAAACGGCAATAAAGACGCGTTTCACGTGTAATTCATGTCTTCTTCTTAATCCGCCCTGGTAACCGTTTGATCGATACCTGGCTGCGTGCGTGTATGTGTGTGTGTTTTAAGGGGCCATATTAAATCTTGGGCCCTTTGAGTAAGCGCGGTTGTGGCCTTATTGGAGCTAGGGCCTTTTGTAGAGTGGCGCGGTCGGAGTGGGTCAGAATGTGTCTTGCCATCTCTAATCCCGGTATGGCTTCTTTAAAGTCGTGGGGCGTCGTTTGAGGCCTTATGGGTCAAATTATAAATTATGATCGAAAAAAGCATGGAGAGAAATCTCCATTTTTTAAACGAATAAACATTGACAACCATAATATCGTCTATTAAAATTTATTTAATTGTGAAGTATATATATAAAAAAAACGGCGATATTTGTTAGCTTTAGCAGAACCTGATAATTACATTTTCAGGTCCATAGATCAGCGTTTTTCAATCCGTGTGCCGCAAAATTTTAAATCAAATTATCACTGAGCCCAATTTCAACGAAAGCTGTGCTGGAGTGGGTCGATTTGTGTTTGAATCTACTCTTTTTGTCATCCAGACAGATAGAAATATGTTGTTTCTATATATATTATATATATTTACATTTTAAAGTAAATTTCCCCTAAATTATCAAATACAATAGAGTAAGGGTAATTTTCTACACAGATAGCATTTGTTTTGTTGCGTATTAGTCACACCATGCGCCAGGCAATTTTAAAACATCCGTCGCGGCAGATCAAAAACAACCAGGTCGTCCGAAGGGTCGTCCGGGTTTCTCAGAGACCTTCATCATTTCAAGTCAAGATATTGATGAATTCTTTATCAAGATCCTGACATTTTTCAAAAAAAAAAAATATTCTATGAATAAAAATAATTATTTTCAAACTAATCAATATGACACATAGTGAGTTTTCGCAGCAGCAGCGAATATTGGTGTTATTATCTATTTTTTTGCAATTGCGCACAATGAGGGACACGGATTATTTATAATATTTATTTTTTAGACTTTAGACAAATATAAAAAAATTATAACAAGTAGTTTTATATTATAAGAGTTATTCAAGAAAAAAAACTTGGGGTATCTAATAGATCCCATCGGCACGGCTAGGTTAAAAATGGAATGGCCGCTGTTTGTTATGTTGTCGTCCCCTTCTAACAAATTAACCATTACCACTGTGATTATTTTTCTTGAAAAGCAATCGGCTTCCCTAGAAAATAGTTTTTTCGCATTGAAACATAATTTTTGATCTTACTACCTTGAATTTTTCGAATGATTTTGGTTAAAGAGGGAAATAATGATAAAAATCAATTAAAAATTCAGTCCTAACGTTACGAAACAAAAGCAAGATCAGCCCAAAATACCTCTATGTAGCTTTGATCACAGTATTTTAAAGTCTATGTATAGAATGCACCTATTATGTAATAATATATTATGTCGTAGTTATTGATTGACTATACAGTCAACCCTCCTATAGCGTTTTTTTCTATAGCGTTTGCGGCGGTTTTTTGTATAGCGTTCCCTCGTCAGGAGCGTCATTGAAAATATAAAAATATAAAAATATAAAAATGGGTGAAATGTTTGATTTGCTTCAAATCGTAAAGAAAGTTAAAAAAAACCTAACCCTAAATTTTGTATGGGTGCCTAACTTTCTAAAGTGTTTTTTTTTCTATAGCGTGGTCCCTATTTGAACGTTATAGAAGGGTTGACTGTACTTAATTCTCTCCATAATCCGCCTCTTATTGGAATATCCATATCCCTTTCTTTGTAAAATAATGTCATTTCCACTGTCTATGCCTTCTTCAACGTCCATATTATCTATAATTCCATTTTTTTAACGAACTTTGAACGAATACATTGTCCTAAATAATCCATCCACTTTCATAATTATCATTATTAAATGTAAAAGATCAAACCAATTATCTAAATAATCATAGTAAAAATCGTCTTTAAATAGCAATCAACATTTTCGTTTAATTATTACATGATTACAATATTTTTTTACTTTATTATGTCACGGTGTAAATAAATAAATAAATATTATTTCCACAATACAATAATATGGTCAGTCAGTAGGAAGAATCTCGAACAAACCATTAATCAATAATTTGCAATAAATGCAACGATAAATTTAAATAAATGTAATCCACTTAAAAGCAATCATATTTCATAAGTTTAAAACAACAATTTTTTGAGTTTATTTGTTTATCTTCATATTTATTAATTTTGTTTAGTATGACATATATCTTCTCAGTCACATTATACGCATAAGAACAATCTATGTTTATCATAATAACTTAGGTTGTATAGATTCTAGTGTGCTATATATTTTATAAAGTTTTTAGTAACTATAAGTACAAGTGTGCTACCAACAAAATAAGTTTGAAAACCTCTCGGACAGATATTTAATTCTAAGTTAGCAAGTTTTATTAAAAAAAACGGGATTGAAAAGCTAAAAAATATTATTCAGAGCATAAACTTTTTGTTCGGAACTTTTGAATTATGATACAATTTATACATCGTGTATTTTTATAATAAATATTTATATTCGATATTCTATTATATTTTCATTCGTGCTGCTAATATATGAACCCGTACAATGGATTTGTTCAATGAATTTAACGAGGCATTTATCTCGCTATGGAAAATTTATATAACAAAAAACTTTTCTAATTTAAACGAATATAAAAAAATTCATCCCTACAACCGCAAACACCTTTTTGAAAGACCTTTTTGGGACCGCAGACCCGCGGCTTCGCATTGCTCCCCGGTGCCCTGCATATCCTACGTGACCTTAAAAATAACTGTTTTTACAAATAATTAAAAATGATATTTAAATAAAATTAAATGCAGAGTATTATCGTAGAAGAACTATTGCGAAATTCTCAAGAAGAGCCATTAAAATTGACGCAGTGGCGAAAGGATTCGAGTCCCTTCGATCCCCCGCAATACGTCGGAGGCGTGTCGCGAATTTAAAACTTGCGATAGTTACGGTCGTCAATCTGATTTCAGATTTAATGTGTTAAGTGAGCGAAGAGGGCTCCGGGGACCCAGCGGGAGGGTCCCCGGGACCCACTGTCCCACTTCTGACCCAGCGGTACGTGAGGTTGACTCCGTGCCTCTGTGCGGCACTCGGTCAAAGTAAATCCCGATAAATTGTGTAACGGGACCCTTTGTGAGGAAGATTGCCCGGAGAGCGATGTTATAATAGCCGGAGATTTTCCGCGCGAAAACTTTAATATAAATCGTGCTGGAATATTTTCGCCGAGCGTTTTCCCGAAGGTGTCTTAATTAATCTCGAGTCGCAACAATTCAAACACTGTGTGCCTAACTACCAATTTAGTTATCCGACTAATGAATACAAATGCCAAATTTTGAATAGATTTCAATTAACTATATTTAACGCAGAAGTGATCCCCCATAGCGCGGAGGACCACCCTTCCTGTAAAACATTAATATTATATATTATTCCTCTCATTTACATTCATGGCGGTGCGAGTGGAACGAAACGTACTTCAAATGGGCTTAAGGCCTTATTCACATTCGGAAACGTGTATAGTTGGGCAAAAGTTGCATGAATATTCAGGTCCTTCATAAAATAATTACTAAATGCCCGGCGACGACTTTGCCGGCCAGGGCTTTTCGGGAAAATTGCCGAACAAAATACGGCGGCTTAGGCTGGCTCCTAAATATTATTATTAATTAAATTGAATTGTATGGCGCGCCTATATTTAGTTGGTCGAAAGTGCTAGACCTAGGTCATGGAGATTATAAGAAGAATGGCGGAAAACCTTGGACTCGGATGTTATACATCCTATGCCAAACTATATTTAAATAAATTATAGATAATAATATACAATTACAGCATTTAAAATTTCTATGTATCAACATAATCGATAATCAACATAAATAATGTTAATAATATTTAAAAAAAAAACAATCAAAGATATGAAGGATTTATTTATATAGAGGGCAGAAAAATAATTTTATACATTTTATTTGCTATCAATTTTAATTATAATTATCTGTCAATTATTCTTTAAAAAGTTATTCGTTTAGACATCTGAGAGAAAACCTAGGTTGACTATTTTTTTTAATTTCTACGCTAAATTTACAAATTCAACTCTTTACGGTACTATGACGAATGTCATTCGACATTTTTTTCTTCATTAGTTTATTGTAAAAATACAAAAAAACATATTTTTTCACACTTATATTTAGTGTAGCGACATACTGGGATGAGGATTCAATGGTTTTTATGAGCATTGGAATGTGTAGGTTTCTACCTGAGAAGGATGTTGCAGATCAATATGCAACATCATATTGCTTCATGAGGAAAGCCCTCAAATGGTGGAGAACGCTTTTTTTCTGGGAGATGGAGACGTCCATCATCAATTCCTATACTCCATATAAATAGCGTGCAACTCAAGAAGGAAGAAAAGCAACATCAAATATTAAATCCGAGAAGAATTATTGTTGAGTTTGGTTGGTGATTTTCGGGCCCAAACTATAAAAACTGGACTGGTTTCTACGGGCGATAGGGAGCAAAGACAAAAAGGGTAATTTCTTATACCCCAACCCTCAACATAAATATAGTTTTATTAAAAAAAACCTGGATGTATTGTTTTACCCTGTAATTCTGTAAATCTTTTGTGGACCTTTTTTTGTGGACAAGGGTTAAGGAGTCAAAAAAACCCATATCTTAATAAAATTCTAATATATTTTTTAGTAATTTCTTAAGTTGTTATTAGTGGTGGCCTGTGTTAAAAGTATTTAGTGGTGTTAAAATTAAAAAAATGTATATGTCAAAAGTGACTCAGTATGGATGGCGCGGGACTGCTCTGAGTCGCAGCGTAGCACAGTGTTTAGCAACGAGATCCTCCCCCACCCCACTACCGCCTCGCATTCATCCAATACACGACGCTAGTAGCGCAGACAGCGCTCTTGCTCTACAACGCGTGACATAACACTAAATATTAATTTAATTTATATTTTTTATACATAGTATATAATCAATAGACATATATATATATATTAAGATATAAAAATTTTGTTCAATTTACTGGGGGTGCTGTAGCCTCACAGCGTTTATGGACGAGCCACCTTAGATTGTAAATATTAAATAAATTATAATAAAAAAACTATATAAATATTGCTTTTCTTACAAAAAACTTTTCTTATCTATGTCCTCCCCTTCTCTGATCTTTTATTTGAATTTAATAAAAAAAAATCAGAGTAACTAAATAGAAAAAAACATCTCAGAAGAATAAGACACATTGTCACAAACCTCGTATTAATGAGAATTGCTTTTATAATGTTTAATATATTAGTTATTGATAATAATAAATACTTTTATAATATTTTTCTATACAAAATATATATTTTTTGGAAATATTTAAGCGCTTAACTTTTCCAGACTGTCTTCACCATTTTTAAAAATTGTTTTTTAACAAATAATTGTTGACTTGAGCAATTATAGATCTAAATATAATGATTCTGCATTTATCTAACTCCTTCGTGGATTAAGTCTCTACAACCTAAAATTCTATGGATGAGATAAGTATTACTTGCCATATTTACCATAGTAGGAATCTTCTGATATCTACTTTGCTATTGTTTTCATATAAACTAGTGGCAAGGCTTATATAAATATAGATATTAGTTTTTATAAAGTCTTATGGAGGATCATGGACATGGTTTTCATGAGAATATATAGTGCAGAGGTTTCCCGTTGCTTTCTACGTTGTAATATTTTTCCATACTGAAAAGCGCTCCTGTCCGCTTTTCAGCTTATATTTTTAACATTTTTTTTGGGAAATGAAGATCGTTAGCCTCCAGTTGACTAGCGTCTTCAAGTACTATCGGCGCTTAGTAGCGGTTAACTTGACAATCATAATTCGATTCTAATGTAAATGTTTTTGATTAATATTGAAAACCTTTCACAATATGTTTCTATACAAAAAAATATCGTTTTTGAAAATATTTCAGCACTGTATGAAAATTCTTTCCAAAAATATAAATTAAATTCACTATATACAAAATATATATATTTGATATTTCACGACATTTTTGTACCCTTATCAGTCAAACGACTAGTTTTGACATTTTTCTATCACTTTATCTCACGATGTGCGTTTTCAATATATTTAATGAAAATCGTTTCAAATAAACGATTTATTTCAAATATTTGAATATCATTACAGATTAATCCCCATGTCCAATCGTACATCATCGGTTATTCGTTCCATTGCCCACTTGACAGCACACAGGGTTAACAAATTGGACAAATGCTAACGTTCGACGTTTCATCGATGCGAAAAAAATATATAATAAATCGCACTCGGATATATATATATTCGACTATATACATATTTTCGGAAATATGGCCGAAATAATTAATGCGAAAATATCATATATCAGCATCTCAAGACCGATCCGGCGCGCTGAAATTTTCATTTCTGTTTGAGATATGTATCCGCACGTCGGTTCTGTTATTTTATTATTTTTCTGGCTATTTTTTCAGCATCCAGGGATAAAAATCACATGTTATCGCGTGATATATGCCCGACAGCGACTAGATTTACATTTAACAAATACACCTATCCCCGGGACGATAAATAAACAAATGTGCGCGTAAATCACACCGCGGAAAGGCGGGGTCACACGATCGCGATCCCGCATTCCCGCCGCGTCCCGGAATAATCTGAGAATATTCCTGGAGGTCAAAATCGGTCCGATATCCGATATATTTCCCGGGAGATCCGGTAATGAACGCTACGTGCGGGGAATCTCGCGGTGCCACGAGGTCATGGTTTGGCCCTGGGGTCACCAAAAGTTAGGATAGGATCAGGACACACTTACAGTCTGATCTATGATCTAGCCCAGCTCAAGCTATCACTGTTTATATTGCATTTCTTCATGTAACAAAATATTTATAAAATAAAAAAATCAATACTATTGAAAACGTCTTGATTATAAAAATATATCACGATTTTTCATTAGGAGATTCTTACTCGGCTCCCTCTTGATTTAAATGTCTAACTTGCTGCTACGAGGCTACAGCCTGTTTTTGATTTATAATTAAACCTGATTCAGTTAGCCAAACCACTTTTGTTTCTAATTATAATTAGTTTTTCCAGACTACTTTCCCGTTTTTCGAAAATTGTTGTTAAACATTGATGATTCAAGAATACACAGAACTAAATACATTTAATCTGCATTTAATTGACTCATTGATGGACCAAGTTTCTATAACGTAAAATTATGTGATGTGGTCATAGGATATCCATCAGTTTTAGTACTATTTTTTTAAGTTATCATGTAATAGCTTATTATTAATCACATCTTAAACTTGTATTCACGAAGTTATTCCACCAGCAATAATCACCAAATCGGTTTCGAGGTTTCTTATTTAAACTTTCACAAGCTCAATGAAGTACTAGCAAGTTTATATCTCAGTGAATCTAACTTTTCCTCCCAAAACTGTTCATTCATTCAATTAACAATAAGATTGCATCCATTCAACCTTCTAAAGAATAATTTCATTCTATTAATTTTCTTTATGTATGGTTTTTCTTTTTAAAATAATATATTGTGAAATTTTCTGCCATATACACATAATATTACTGTTATTTTTGATTTTTCATTCCCTGCATTTATATAAATATCCTTGACTGTTACTTTGATAGCATAATTAAATTATACTAGTATTTGATCAGCTTTCATCAAAAGTAATGAATATTCATATACATGAAGTTTTCTTTGTATGTCGTTGAAATGTTAAAAGCTTTTCATTAAATTAAATTGGTGATTTCTGCGCTTATGTTGCACGTTGCCTTGGAACGTAAGAATTAATATTTATGTTTTTGAAGAATTTAAGTCTCAAAATAAACTCATTGTTTTTGTTTATTATAGATTTACATGTAAATATGATATACAAAATAAATAACGTGATATAAGGAGATATTTTTTATAGATAACGACATAAAAATCGTATAAAAAATCAATTAAGTTAATTTTCTAAAATTTTAAAAGAGTAAACTCGTAATACTTTCTAAAATTATAAAGATTTATGTTTTTTCTAAGCTAAAATGTCTTAAAAATTGTTTTACATATATTTTTTTATAATGTTTTCATATAATTACATTACAAATTCAGCTAAAATATTAGTTTTTAATTAAAATTAATGAATTGACATAATACTAACTTGTAAAATAAATACTTTAATTTAAATATTATCAATTTTTCTTTGTTAAGAATCTGTTAAAAATATAGCCTATTTTTTTATGATTTATTGAATTTTAATTATAAAAAGTTTTTCCCGATTATTTTCACGGAACGATGCCGATACGAATATACCTCAAGATCAATAGGATCGTTACATAAATCCGCTTTTAGCCTTACACAGCATATTCTCGGAACCGTCTTCGGAGACCTCTAAGTACCTATGAGAGCTGGCTTCTGATATTGTGTAACATGAATATCAATAATTTATAGTAACACCTCTATGCAGTACATAAATAGCTACACTATATATTTTTGTAATAAAATACCAATAGTTAAATTAAATTCTGGCGAAAATTTCCCACAACGTTTATTATTTTTACTAAAGTATTTCTAAGTCGAGTTAGCCGGGTAGGCTTATCGTCGTCGTCGCCGAGTTTTCCGGCCGAAAATTGGTCGACGGTGCTGGCGCCGCCATGGAAACTTCCCGGAAAATCTTGAGCCCCCGTAGTGAACTTAATTTTCACGGATCGCAATTACAAACTCAATGGTGCTGGTAAATAATTTCCTTAATTGGCAGAGGAAATACCGGCTCGTCTTTGAGATGATTTGTTCTGTCGGCAGCAGGCAGGAATGTGTGTGCCCCTAATGCCGTAGTACAAATGAACAATTAGGACGCGTCGTTTCATTCCGAACTCACAATATCATCGCATTAGGGGTAAGAATTTTGCACGTTTCTCGTAATTGAATTTTTTTTAACCTTACATATAATAAATTAAAATAATCAGCATTTATTCAATTATTCTTCTGTACATTTTCGAAACAAAATCCATCTGTTGTAGATGACAGTAACTTAAAATATGATTTATGAATCAATCAAGCTATATACTCGTGTTTATTGAATACAATGAGATTCGTTTTTGATATACCAATGAAGACATGGTAATGGTTTTATTCATTCTGATCAATGCGCAATGAATTAATTTAATTTTAATATCTATCTCGCTCATGTCATATTGTTCTATATTTGTTAAAAAGTTAAAAAGAAAATGACTTTTTCTCACGGTTGTTGTTTAAACATTTTATAATTTTATATTAAAATTATTTTACTTTGATTAGCTAAATGTAATTAGAAATTTAGCAGATTATTATTATTTAAATTAAAAATATAAATTTTTCGCCACCTGACTGGGATACATAATTAAGAATATTAATTATCCTTCTACAAATTCTGTAAGGTTTCCTTATTTTGAGCCCATCATTATATTACACCTCATTAAAAGTCTTTAATCTAAATTTAACATAATACTTGACAAATTTTATACGGCAATTCGTTTATATAAAATTCAGTCATCCGAAATGATCTCACAATATTTCCTTAGTAGAATTATAATAGGAACCATTTTTAAATATATGTATACTAATTAATCTCTGAATATATTCTCAGGTATTTTTAATTATTAATATTATTTACATTAGGCCTTCTAATATAATTCGTAGACTCATATTTTCAGAAATTAAAATTAATATAGAGAAATGAAATACTAAAATATATTCTGTCATCAGATTGTTCTCTCTTTTGACCTTAATTTTCTAAATCACTATTTGCATTCAATCATTATTAAGAGCATTTACCTTTATTTCGTTGGGCAATGTATTATATATTTACGATATGTAATTTCACCTCGAAAATATTATAATTTTGTAGAAAAAAGCAATTTAGAGGAAACGTTATAGGAGGGCTGTCTGTATTAAAATTATATTACATATTGAAATAATTAATAAAAATTCAGAAATTGTAAATAAAAATATCTATGTTTAAAAAAAAATTGGAAAGGCTTCCTTTACCTTAAAAAGTAATAGTCTAAATATATATTTATACTTCTATAATATTAGAAAAAGACGCTTAATAAACAATTTCAGTATTTATTTCTGTTTAAACAATTTAAATTTTTTTAACATTGTTTAATTTAATTGAGAATCTGCAAATCATGAAAATTGATTGTGTATGATTTTTCATGATAAAAAATAGAAATGCATTATATTTTATTATAAAATATAGAGTAAAACCTCTATATTAGTCATTACTTCGTACTTGAGAGTCCACTAAAAATGAATCTAGCAAATATTAAAATGAGAACTATAAGTTTCACAATATTTATTTCTACTTTACGTTAATAAGCTTTTTGTGAAATGTTCTACTGTAGTAAAATTCGAGTTAAGTAGGTTTAGTCATATCATTTTAGGTTTTTTTTAAAGTCGTGAAGCGATTAAATATTACTTATTTGTTACTATTATTTTTTTTATTTTTCTTAGATAAACTATTAATCCCCTTTTCCTCATTTCTAAGGAACGTGACCATGTGCATGAACCGTCATAGCTTGAAGGTAATTACAATCGATTTATGATTGTCTAGTTAACCGCTACTGAGCGCAGATAATACTCGGATAGGTGACCATTCTGAAGAATTCTGAAAAGGCTGACAACCTTCATTTCACAATGAATTGATTAAAAATTAGATAAATATGTTTCATGGACAGAAATGTGCCAGATTTATTATATATATATATATTTTTCTGTTATAAGATGAATAATAAATGTTTTATTCCTAATAATTTTACTTGAAATCCAATGATAACGCATATTTCATCAATGATAGTTTAATAATAAGACAATTTTAATTGATTAAAATTATTTGGACACGATTTTCCATTAATCATTTAATTTTTAATCCTTCCTAAAACCACGTCACACAAATTTCCGTTACACGCTCTTAGAGTCCTAACATCTCTGTAGCGCCCGTATACCGGTTGCGGTTTTTCCGCAGAGACGAGCGCCAGTACTTAGGCCTCCGGATTAAGTAGCAGATCTGTTTCATCGTTCCGAATTAAAGTTGGATAGACAGAGGTAGTGCCGGAGTAATGGAGTGGAGAACAATTTAATTACTCCGTTGGCCGCTTTTGCGAGTTTCCTCCCAATAAATTCTATACGGGTAGACTCGATCTCACGTCGTCTTCATGTAAAAAAATTGTCATTGTTATTGATGACGTATAAAAATAACCCTTTTAGCGCACGCTGGATGAAAAAAGATTAAAAAAATCCAATTTCGAATGGGCTCATCAATCATTTTTTTTTCGTACGAAACGAACGGTAGGATGCAAGAATCGATGCAATTTACTAAAATGGTTTCGCGCGCTTGCATCCGTTACTCTTGACATACAGGCCGTGTAAACCGCGGGACCGCATTCCAAAAAAATGTATATTAATTATATTCAGTATGATGTGACGTATCACGACGAACAATGCGCCCATATCTCGTTCCTATTATTTGTAAAATTAAAACTTGATACGCACGAACAATGCCTTAATAAATCTTCGTATTTCATTAGGTACATTGTTAACGCTGCTGCGCACATCTATCTCCGAAGTGCTGAAAATATAATTTATTACCGCGGTTGTCAGTCATATATATTAATAAATATCCTCGGCTCAACAATGATATAATTATAATAAATCAGGCATTCGTCAGCGTGCAAAAAGTTGACATTCCCAGTCCCTGATGTCAGTGCTGGAGTAGTCGGTGCTCGTTGTTGACGGATCCAAAATTAAATGACGCAGTCGGTCGTGTGTCATTTATCATCCTTAGCTGCCGTTTAAAATTCGCATTAAGCGAAAATAGCACTTATGTCCTGGGGGAGGCGACTGGGGAGAAAAATGAAAACAGAAGCCTTGTTTGGCGCGGGGTGAGTTGTTGATTTGACGGGTTTCAGGAAAGTTTTCCACCTTAATTGGTTCCTAAATATGCAAAACGATGCTTAAAATATTTCGGAAATAATTTCTTATGCGAATACCAATGATGTGTAACAATATGTGCTAATTATTTTAATATGTGAGATATGATTCAATTATTAAAAGCATCTCGTAATTAATATGTAAGTATATAAATATTTTCTTAGGTGAATATATTTATTTAACTGAATTATGTGTAAGTGTATAAAGACATTTATGCTTATTTAACCTTGTATTTACCGACTTAATGTTTAATAAATAATTACGTGAGTTAATGTTTAATTAGAATGAGATTGATTAGTGAAGATTATGATTTAAGAAGTTGCATATCGATTTATTTATATTTAGTAATTTTTAAGTCGAATAAAAAGGAAAATTCTGAGTAGGTTTAGTTCTGATTATTTGAACATTTTTTATGTCATCATGGAGCTATAGGAAAATTAAAATGTTGGAAAACTATGATGTGTTTTTCTAAGGAGGAAATAATAGGAATTAGAAGCACTTCGGTGGAATAAAAAATACAATCGGATACGTGTTATTAATCTATATATTTTTTCCTAATATGTTTTTATTAAAACCGTTTAGAATAACTTCATTATGAGATAATATTTAATATAATAATAATATAGGTAATATAGAAAATGTATTCAAATAATTTTATAACATAGATATTGGAACTAAAATCTTGAATCTTGCTTATTACAAATCAGGAACTGTAATTTTATTTATGAATCAAAAAGCCTTGTATATATTTCCTAGAACAAATTCATTATAATTTCTTGAAAATATTTAATTTCAGACTAAAATTAATGGATGTCTCTCTGAAACTGGCTGCTTCTAGCATAGTTTTGTTACCACAGCTACTATAAACGTTACCGCGATATTCAAGCAAATTGTTATCAAATTCAAAGGAGAAGTCATATTATTCGTTTTGAGATAAAATTCAGAAATAGAAACGACGTAGGAGTTTTCAGACAATGAATACAATAGAAAATTTACATAATTGACGTACAAAGCATACGTCAATTATGTCAATAATAATACGTCATTCTAATAATGTTAAAAATAGATATTCTTGTTTTATTATGATATATAAAATGTATTTAATTGCTGTGATTTATTCTTGCTTTGATTCCAGCATGAATAAAACATGATAAATTAAGTTGCGGTCCTCTCAGGATTAATCTATCCATCCGTAGCGGATAGATAGTACATCCTTTGGCTCGTGTTTACAATCTGAGACTACTTTCTCTACAAAACCCTAAAGTGGGTGTTGAGGGGGTGGAGCGGTGGCGGATCGGGTGGCCCACATGATGAACGCCGAGGTTAATTGAACAAATAGAGACTTCATGCTCTACAATAGTCCCTTAAACTCTGCAAACTTTAATCGATTTAACCCTAGAGGGCCACTTCGTAGGGTACCCGGGTATCGGTAAAAATAGCTCGACAAACAGCGATTAATTATAGTTGGCAGCTTAGTTTCGGTGGCGGCTGAAGGAACCGTATTGTTTGTATCGGCAGGGCCGGGGACGAATTTCAGATTGTTCGCCGAAACTTCGGCCGAGTCGCAATTAATTTTATCAAAATTTCTACATCTGTGGGCCGCGGGCGAGTTTTGCACATTGCGAAACTTTGCCGGTTTAAAGTTTTATTATTGAAGAGTTCAATTTTTCAGTGCGGCCCTCGGGCGTGCTTTTGCGAATCCTCGGCGGATGACAAAATTAAAGTTAAACATTAGTGTCTGATTGAGAAATTCTATTTTTAATTTTTGCCTGGTATCTCCGGCCGCAATTTTAATTTCTATATACAATCAATCATTAAATAAATATTAATTAACTACACTAGACCAAGCAACATGTAAAATAAGCTGTAATTTTAAGGAAATGGACTATTAGAGTCTTTTAGTTACGAAATATGTAGTGTTACATTATTAGCATAAAACTGTTTTTGGATCAACTCTAACATAAGCTCATAAAAGCTATTTGGATCACTGAATAGAAAAAAACTGGAGAAAGATTTTCGGCTAAATCATATCAGCCTAATCAGGTCTTCTACATAATATGACAGTATTCATTAATATAATATTAAATATTCCTGTGTTTTTTTTTTTAATTTTTAAATCCATTTGGAATAGAAAGGGAAAAACTGATAATTTAAAGCTTAAAGCAATAATGCTATTTATTTTATATAACAGTCTATATACACTCAGGGCTTCAGCACCCCCAATCAAACTAAGGAATAATATATTTTTTTAAATTAATATATGTGTCTATTAATTATGAAGTATATATTTTTTTATTGAGTCGTGAAGCGATTACATATTATTATATTTTTTTTATAAGATAATTAATCCACTTTCCCTCATTTCTGAGGAACGTGACCATGTGCATGATACCCCTTATGGAGGACCATCGACATGGTTTTCATGGGAATATATAGTGCAGTGGTTTTCCGCTCCCTTCTGCACCGCAGTGATTTTTTTTATACTAAAGAGCGCTGCTGCCCGCTTCCCAGCTTATATTTTTGACAATTATTTTTTTGGGAAATAAGGTCGTCAGCCTTCATCCCACCCCTCTGTTGACCAGCGCCACTCAGAAGTATTTAGAATGGTCACCCATCTAAATACTATCACCTATTGATTTCATTGTAATTACCTCCAAGCTATGGTGGGTACAATATGAAGTATATATACGAAAATATAATTTATATTTATAAATCTGGTCGGTGACTGGACAGTATTACTCCGCGCAATGTAGTTCAATATTGCTACCAGATTGTCAGCGCTACCAGCGTCGGGTATTAGACGGATGCCGGGCGGTAGCGGAGTGCGGGGGGTGGAGGACGCTTAGCGCCGTATAGCGCTACAACTTATACTGACTCACGGTGCATTCATACTGACTCACTGCTTCTTTGAGCCACGTGCCGGTTGTCATATTTTTACGTATTTTTTTATTGGGTCGCCTTGAGTAATTAACCAAATGATTGTATATATTAATACTTATTATTATTATAAATATGTTCATAAATTATTTTTATAATGCATAAATAAATCAGTATATTTTTAATGAAAAAAAATAACAAAAAACATTTTTAATTTAACAATATAAAGCTTTTTTAAGCATTCTGTACAATACTAAAAAAGTGAAAGTCTGACAAGATTAGAAATATAGCGTAACAAGGATGTGTTAAAAGTAAGTGATGGTAAAAGCTCTTGACTTTTTTGGTAACTTTTACTTCTTAATAACAGAGATAAATGACAATCGATTTATGAGATCTAAATGTTTTTCTTTATTTTTCTTGAAACTGTTTATTAGGAACTTACACCAAGTTTTTAATGCCATAATATAATCTTAGACTTGGTGCAATGGTAGTAATTTAATATATAATCAGACCGTAACAATTTTATTTAAGTTTTTATTATTAAAAAGTATTTTTAACCTAAAAATACTTTTTAATATACTCTTAATAAAGCAATGTAATTGAGAAGTACTTGGGGGTAACAATATTTTTTGGGCGCTTAGTACGATATAATAACTTTATCTTAAATGATTTCTAAATGACACGGTTTTCTTGAAAGCTCAAATAAAATTATTTATTTTTAGGCGATTCCAGAGAACAAATGCCAATGGTAACCAATGGGTAAAAAAAAACAAACAAAATGGTGAAAATTAAAAACTAACAGCTACTTTAATTTACGAGGGCTTTGAATATGAAACAGCATTTTTCTCATCTAATGAAAAACCTAGAACGAGCTTTGTATGACTGCAGATTTGTATGGCTGGACATCAACAAATATATAAACTACTTGTTAAACTAAAAGCACTGAAGAGGACAATATATTTTCTAGTGGGAATATAAATTAAACTACACAGGATATTTATTTATTATGAACAACAAATCTCATTAGATTGAATTATAATACGAATAATATTTATTTGGTTTTCATTATCATCTATTTTTACACGATTTTCTATCACTTTTTAAAAATGGTTTTTAGTAGAATGTATTCATCGTGTAGAAACAGAACTGAGAGTAGTTATTTTAAGGATAGTTTGAATATTATATTAGTAATATTGTGAAAAAAAAACTGTCTCAATTGATTAATTGATAATAATTCGTCATCATTTCTCATTATCGATCACGCATCACCTGGTTTCCGCATTTCAATTATCGACGGACGCAAAAGCACGCGCCTCACGACCTCAAAAACTTTTGATAAATCGCTTCAGATTCCGTATACGGAATTCCCCGTGCCCGAGATACATGTGTTCCGTGACGCAAACGTATGCCCGGGCATAAATCACACGGGGGGCACGTGATTTCGATAACGCCAAATCACGACCGATCTGAAATAACGCACCGTGTCATGGCTCGTCATAAAAAAGACGAAGGAGCTCTGTCCCCTCCCCCTCCCCCCTATCCCATCAGCTGGCGAAAAAAAGTTGGATGGCATCTCTATCCGTCACGCCACAGGACACGATCACTTGTGACGTGTCCTAAAAGCATGTCACGAACTTTACTTGGCAAACATTTTTTCAACGCCGCCATGAACTAAAAGCCCGGAATGAGCGATTGTACGTGTGTGTATGTGTGCGGAATTACCAATATCGTATATCAGGAGCCGTCAATCTGTGTCTCGGGACGAGCGATTAATTTTCGTCGGGGCGTTACCTGCCGCGATTGACATACAGGCACGTTTGAAAGGCCCGCGTAAAGTGGCAGTATTAATTTCCTCTTAAAAATGCCGATAATCTATCCCCAGTCGTTTGGCAATAATTGAAAAAAAATGTATAATTAATAAAATATTTTAAAATAACGCAAAGATACTTGTATCTATGAAAACTGTCGGAAAATTCATATTTATGTAAACGAAAGTATTAATATACTGGAAAATAAAATCCGCGAAAAATATGTTAGCTTTATATTTTTGACAATATTGACCTTTCTTTATTAAAATCATGTGTTTGCTATTTGAAAGAATGTAGTATATTTTCAGCATCTTAAAACAAGAGTTTTACATCTCCTCAAATAAAATAATAATAAGGAAAATCCCTCGAGCATAATATTTAATGCATGAAAAGATACTTACGTGCACTTTTTCAAATGCTAAAGTGGAAAAAGATTAAAATCTTTTACAAAATGAAGAATAAAATAAACATGAATGCAACAGTTTTGCAGAAAATAATGCAATTGCTAAAGAAAGATTTCAATAAGATACATTAACTATCAAAAATATATGTTATTATAAATCGCTAATCTTAGATAAATCTGTAATAATTTTTATAATGATTTTAATAAATATCTGAAACCATATTAGTTTTATTTTTAGCTACTTGCGCTTGTGATTAAAAAAATAAATATAGCATTTTTCTAATATTTTAGCTTTTCATAAGTATGTACTTGTCTATAGTCAGAGGATTTCGGCTATAATTATTGGACGACTATTATTTCTGTGCAATACTCACTGGAATCAAGAGCTTGAATAGAAGCCAATTGAGAATAATAGACTTATCTTATATAATCCTTCTTGCTGTTAAATACCACTAACAACTCCAGAGAGTCCTTTTCACTATGCATCGTATGTTAGAACATTCATTATATAATTATATGTAATTTATTATAAAAAAATCCAGATCTTGAAAAGATTTTAAGCCAAGATTTTTAATAATTGTATATAAAATATTTTATTCAAAATATTTTATGGCTCTTGTACAAAAAGGAATGTGTTTAGAAATTGTCGAATTTAGTCAGAAATTGTTTAATATTTAATATATACTGCGAAATGAACACTATTTGAAAATGTATTTATTTATTACACTGTATTACCGTTCTGCTTTTTCAAATATTTTCTTATCAGTAGGATACATAGTTTTATATTTGATGAATAAATTCTTACTGATTTGATATCGTAATTGTTCCCTTTTATTTATGACGTTTCTCAACATTCGTAGCTATAAAAACAGCTGTTGTGGATAATAAAAATTATGGCATATCCTAATGACCCAACAGCTAATGACCTTGAAATTTCACACACAAGCCTTCTATATAATATTCAAAATTCAACATCGAAACGACCATGTTTTAAAAAGAAATCAATTCGGTCCGTTTTCAAAAGGTTTAGTGACCCCTTCTATAAGATATAAATTATTTTTCTTGCTTTAACTATTCAGTAAATTTTGGACTCAATATCTTGATTAATACGAGATTTATGATATTTTTTGTAAAAAACGTTTCACTGTGTTTGACTGCGATGCGTTAAATTAAAAAATAATATTACAAGCATAATTATTAAAAATCATCTAATACTCGTTAAGCTTTTGATTTTGGGAAAATCATTATTCGCTATTTAAAATAATGGTAATATTTTTAATTTATCAAGAAACCCTATAATTACCAATCGTTTGAATTCAACGTTCATCTGAATCGATACAATAAATTCCCGCCAAAATAATATACGGCGTGAAAATTTGCATAAAAATACAACAATCGTATTCGATATGAATATTGATATATGTATCGCCCGTATCCACAATCTATTTCGCTCAGACATTTCAATACTATACAATTTTTTTGCGGGGTCGAAAAAAATAAAATGGCATAAAATATGTGCGGCAATTTCCGCGAATCCCGATTTAGATGCTCTGATTTGAGAGATTTATTGATGCCATTCTGATACTGTCGCCGCTGTGGCGCAATCAGTTGTCAATGCTAAAATGGTGTTCATTCCATTTCCACAATAAAAAAATATAAGCCATATATCAAACATTATCGGGCAGACCCAATTTTCCACAAAAAATATATATATATTGGTTTTTGTGGCGGCCCTGCGTTTTTCGACGATTCGATCGAGCACTGAATCATTGATTTTTGCACAATGTTTTGTAAACAAGGTTTGATTGCTTGTGATTTGGATTCATGATATGGCTTAGTTTCAATTTTCCGCAATAGATATACAATCGACTCTCTTTTTTATGCGGAATATACGTTTCAAAAAAAGCAGAAAATGTCAATTTGACTTCTTTTGAATTGGTAAATGTCTTTTTTTTTATTGGTAGAAACTAACAAAACAACAGCTGATGAAAACAATTATTTAATTCTGGACATGTTTATTGCTCTCGTTTTATTTTTATTACATTTTTTTATAATTAAGCTGTAATATTTAAACAAAATCTTGTAATACATTCAGCTTAGAAGAGCCCTACGGTTATTATCGTAATACGAAAATGTTTACTTCTTTCTGCCTTTTGGTCCTTTTTGAAATAATATTAAAATGAAGAGTAAGTGTTCAAACATTTAAAAAATGCATTTGGATAGATTGAGTCAATTTAATTTAAATGTAGAAAGATAAAGAATCGTTTTATCCATCTCATTGAATTATTCAAATTTAGAAAATATGTAAATTTTGGCTAATTTTTAAAAAAATAATGTTTATTTAGAAAAAGTTTGTTTATTTGCGGTTCGCCATAGTTCACGACTGGTCTTTAAACCAAAAGTTTGCCCAGGGCTGGTTTAAAAGTGTATTAACCGATCCGCTCCACGGATCGGTTAATAAAACAGGGTATATTTATAATAGAAAATAGATTCCAAGCATTTCAATTCAAGATAATGATAATTTTTTAGTCGATACCTTGACATATTTAAAACAAAATAGATTAGTCTATAATAAAAATAGTTATTCATGATATGCTTCATAATTTGGCCAATAAGTAACCATTGGCTACCAATGTCAAGATACGTCAGGTGATAGTCAAGTGCATCAACAAAAACAATTTAACAGTTGAATTAATGCAGCCCGAGAATTAAAAAAAAATACGTTATTTTTATTTGAATCTTTTAAAATACCCTTGTTTATCTCATACTTTATGTCGGCCTAAAAATAACCGCGTCATCCGGATGGGGTCTCACGAGGACACTAAAAATTTGAAGTTTAGTGCATTCTTCATTCTTAATCAATATCTTGACATTTTTTTAAAAATGAATTATTCTAATATATTATTACTTCTAATTGACTATTACGTGTCAATTGCATATTTCACTCGCACTCGACACATCGTACCGGATGCGAACGAGAAAAAACATCGCGTGCATGGCAAAAGAAGCAAATATTATATATTTTTTCGCAAATATGGACAATAAAGGTCAATGATTAATTATAATATTTATTCTTTAGACTTTTGTAGACAATTACAAAAAGTTTCTAACATGTAGGATATTTTATTAAAACAGTTATAAGAGAAAAACTAAAAAAACTTGGAGGCTTAAATAGATCCCATCTGCAAGTCATAATTTATTATAAAAACTAAACATTAGGTCATAAGTGAACATTTTTTTTTATTGAATGTGTCGTATCTTAAATAAATGTTAAATAATTTTAGATTAATTTTAAATGTAATTTAACTTTAAGAAATAAAATAAGCAGAATTTCTAAATTATTTTGTTTAATTACCTGTAATGTTTTAAAGATTTTTTTATGTCCGTAAATAATTTATATCTTCTGTTTCCAATATTGTTCTTAAATAATCAATAGTCAGTAAAACCTACACATTTTTTTTAAATATGTTCTTTAGCAATTCTTTTTATATTCTATTTTTTTTTGTAAATATAAAAGAAAAATGACAATCAAGTAAAATATTTTTTTAAATCCTGAAACATTATATTATAGCCATAATTCAGTATATTTTTCTTTAAAATTTAAGTCGTTGACATAAAAATGATTTTTCAATTTATTGCCGAGTTTAAAAGCTTCTTAAATTACATTTCCATCGAGAGGGGGCAGGTTTGTTTGTGTTGCATTTACTTTGGCACCGCATTTTATATCGAAAGTTCGCATGCTCTATTTATTTTATAAATTGGACCATATCGTACGTATATCCTTAAATTTATTTTTAGTGGATGCCATTATAGAAATAGCGCTCTCCGCGTCCTCAAGACTACAACATGGCAAGTACAAAGTTAATAATCTAGCCGTTAACATTGCACGATAAATCTTAATAAGTGTTATGGCCCGTGAATGTTTCCAGCGGCTCTTAATTTATTCATGGTGTTTGTCTCGACTATTTTCAGAAATATTGCATACATACACGTCCGCGAAATCCCCATACACACACTCGACCTTATTACACATGACATCGTTGTTTATTCAGCGACCGACGTTATCACCAACACCCATGTCCTCGTTCAACAATCGGATAAGTGTGCGCATTGTCCTTTCAGAGATTGCTAAACTTTCGCCGGAAAATAATAACTGTATCAGCATCCGAGTGGCCCCGGGCTGAAACCTCCGAACCCCAGCACAAGTTACACGGACCTCTTTTATGTAATCTAACCTTCGGCTGTGTGCAATGGTTTAAAGGTCCCGAGGGGCACGCGGACCTCGTGTCCTCTCCGCCATAATTACATTCGCTATGCGAAAGGGTCTCGTGCGGGACAATGGCGGAACAAGCTCGTGTAAAAATTGTTGCCGACCCCTGTCCGATTTATCAACCGAGGGGGGTATTTTAATTGAGGCAATTTACGAGTGTCATAAAATCATATGCAACAATGATCTTCATCGCTGCGGGTGAAAGGATGAATTGTCCGTGTTAAATTAACATCTTCAGCAATCATTTCTAATGACACGGATCAGTGGTTGCTCGTCAGAGTTATAAATAGACCTGTGATGTGTTCTCGGATTGTTATTTCAATTTATCTTTAAATACAAGAATTTCTGATGAAGATCTCTTCTGATCTAATATCTCATATATGAGAATCGTGACCATTCTCCTCATAGATATTGACGTATTATCGTCTGGTATTTTTCCAAGCGTTAGATATGTTTCAGGTATATTCAACTATTTAATTCCATGGAAACAATTATTTTTTCTATCACGTTTTGTCCGATGATCATTGGCGTAAAATTACATAATTTTACGTCACTATAGGCAATGATCAATGGGTAAAAAAAGTAAACAAAATGGTGAAATTCATCAATTTACAGCGACTTAAATTCACGACGACTTTTAATTTAAACAAACTAGAAATAGCTTAAGAAATTCCAACAAAATTTGCAGATTTGTATGGCTGGATATCAAAAAATTATAAATACCTTGTTAAACAAAAATACTAAAGTGGAGAATAGATTTCCTAATAATAAATTCAATGTAGACATAACAAACAAATAATGTAGACAAACAATGTAGACATAACAAACAAAAGCTTCATTAAGTTTTAACTTATTTGACGTGTCGTTGGTGTTTTTTTTTAAATTAAAACACATACTTAAGAATAATATTAAGCCTAATTTATTTATGGGGTTTTTGTTATTAACTTTTTACACTATGCTATCCTTCTTCAATTTTTCTATAATTTCTGTAATTTTTGTGTATTATTATGTATTTGTTGTGGTGTAAAATTAGCATTTTCTTCGTGGTAAAAAATCACTAAAAAATCACAAAAAATCACAATTTTTCATTAAAATACTCGCGGAAAATTCGTTTTTTATCAAATAAATAATAATTGTCCATCAATATTAGTTTATTAATAAATTTATAATTTTAAAGAATTTAATTCGACATTAGATATTAAAAAAAATTATCAAAATTCTAACAATCTTCTAAATATAATAATAGTTTATAGAAATCTCTGTTTGAATCAGATCCTCGTTTAGCCTTTGAAGAACTAAATTAGAATAACTTCTATATATACGTTATTGTTGCCAAGACTATTAATAATAATATAAGAGATCATCTAAAAGATTATACTTTATTCACTATAATTGTCATACTTAGCTCTCAATATTACAAGAAAATGAGGCATATACATATATTTTAAGAGAAGGATATTCAAAAAATGACATCTTTATTTATAAGCTGGGATATTTCTAACGAAAAAAGCTTTGAATTGTTTTTATAAATATATTACCCTTGTTTTTACAATGAGCAATAACAATAAATATTTCATTTTGACAATCTTAGGATAATGTACCTAATTAACTCACTATGTTAATTTTACTAATTAAGTAATTAAAAGAGAGCATTTTACTGTAATATTTCATTACAGTGCAACCACTTTAATATGAGCATTATAATTAGATGTATTAAATAATAAAATATAATAAAATCCATTGACATATAGCAGAATATTTTTATAAAAACTATGATTATATGTAAATATTTTCATAAACGTTAAAATACCATGCAAATAATAAATAGAGTAATAATTTGAGGTTTACATTATTGCATTATTGCATATATAGTTTTGTTAAAGCAATAATTATTAAGAATATTTAATTCAAAGAATCAAGTTTACTCAGACTTAATACGACAAGAGTATAGTATATAAGAGAAAAGCTTATATAGAAAATATGTTCGTGTCATTACATGTGAAGGAGCTTTTGGTCCGGGATAGCCTAGCTCACAGCAAGGCCGAGTCTAGAGTATTTCCTGTAAAAGATTTAAAGCTACCAGTTTTACTATCTATAACTTTCGTTCAATCAATTTTTCAGCAGAAAAGTTATAACAGTAATTCGGGCTCATAACGCTTCACCGGCCGGTATCAATAAAGTTAATAAGCTCCCGGGGAAACTTTGTTTTGCGCGGGCCTCTCCATGCGCTTTTTACGGTCTACGGGTTAACTCGGATACCTTCCAGAATGGCTTTGAAAAAGGAGAGCGATCTCAAATTAAATTTTCTTTTCGTGGGAGCCCCCGTGTAATATGTTTTTTTTTCTATTTATTTATTTATCCACAGTATACGTTTGCTTTATAATATATCGAATTCAAGCGTTTTTCTATTGTCGGGATGTGTAACTCGGTTTACACAATGGTATATTTGATTTCGTCTCGTATTTCGTTCATTTTTCTTCGACGCTAGTGAAAACCGCACAATTTTCGTGATATCGGCGTACGACGTCTGCGTTGTATCGGTAAATAAATAGGTTTTTGATTAATTGAATAATGGAAAATGTATGTAGAATCTGAATCAACGTTTAGATACTGTGACGCGTCGCTAATTTTGCCGGAAAGCTTGCTGATCATTTGATATAAAAAAAACAAATTCTAGTTAAATATGCATATGGAATAGATAAAGCTTAATTAATTTTGACTGGTTTATTAAAAGCTTGAAATACAATTCTATATACGGCTGATTCCATTTAATTGGGACGTCGGATTAAATTAAATATTTATTTTAACGTTTTTTGAGAACAATATTCAAAGCATATGGAAAAAAGACAGGCCTTGATGAAATCCTGCAAAAATAATTTTAGTTTAAGTTATAAATGAATATGTACTTAATTTTATACTCTTTTGTATTTCTGTTATTATAAGGATTGGTTCTAGGCTTTTATTCAAAGTAACATTAATTATTTTTTCTTTCATATCCATATAAATCCTTTCTGTAATTATTCATATTATTTTTTTGTTTTTACTTCTGTATTTTCTTTAGTAATGTAATTAGTTAAAAACGCTTATTATTTTTAAAATTTTACCTTTTAATTAGGACAAAATTTTGGATACGATGTGTTCCAATTAAATGGAGTTTGTATTTAATTTTATTTAATTAAAATTTATCATTGTAAACAGCATGTTGTTCTAAATAGTAAGTACGAAAAATACGTGATTAAGTTTATATATAGGATTAGAAAAAATAATATCGTAGTTTTTTAAATCAGTGCATGGTTTTTTCATCATCGAACTATTTATTGCAATTTTCTGTTTTCGTTTAGAGTCATTTTTAGCAAATATTATTTTAATATACTTTTATGTCATTTTTTCTGCTTTTAATTTTATTCCAAATATTTCCAGGAGAGCTCTAGTAATATTTCAGAAATAAGAATATAAGATAGTTGATGATAAATAAGAATGAAGAAGCTGATACAACAATTTAAAAGGCTTTCAGGATTAGAATAATTATTATTTTCTCAAATAATATTTCTACCACATCTGTTAATTGAAAACCGTGTAAAAAAAAATACTGTCTTAAACTAAAACCGTTTAAAGAATATCGCATTAAACTTTTACATTAATTTAAAACCGTGTAAAAAAATATTGCAGCGTTATAGGTTTAGGTATATATATTCAATTATTAAACAAGTCACATTTTTTTATTGTTGCCAGATATAACATGAAAAACATTTTTTTCAGAAAATAAGTAACGTACCTAAATAAACAGTTTTCCGTGAAAATTTTGAATACGTACGCGATTCCGAATTTTCCCCAGAGCCAAAGTGTCACGGAGGCAAACGTTTAGGGCGCCTTTCTCTTGCGGAACGCGCTACGTGATGCGAAACAAAAATCGGGGAGTTTTAAAAATAGTTTATCCCGAATCGGATGCCGTATCCCCTATCCCGGAAATATACAACGGGATTGTGGGGACTATCCCGGCCCGTCCGCGGATTTATGCGGCCGTAGATTCGCACGATTCCTTCGTCACGTTCGCGCCTTGCGAAAATCCCAGTACTTTTTTTTACACTGCCAAAGGTAAATTTTAGACTTTCGGTGCTTACCAATCCCCCACGCTGGAAACTACTGAGAGTCCCGGATTTACGTCATCCACTTTTACGATGCAACTTCGTCTCTTTTTTTTATGAACGTGTATGCAATTATTGTGTGCGAACTTTTACGTTTGCACATGTGAAATAGTGAAAAGTTTTTAATTTATTTTTATGTCCCCAAGAGTGTAATGCATTTGCAGGCTACGACTAAAGTTTGGTAAGTAAATGCAAATAAAGCCTGGCCCAGACCCCCTACCTCGTATATTACAAAGGTTTTAATACAGAGCGAAATTATTTCAGTGCCGTATTTATGATAAAAGTTAATCCGGCCATGCTCACCGCTGTCCGAGCTAAATGGGTTAAACTCGCGAACTGCAATTTTTTATCTATTTAAAAATATATGCATGTACATATGTCTTTTTTCCAATGTTAAAGAGCAAATACGTGTAAATAAAGATTATATTTAACACTAAAAGCTTGACAATAACATCTATAAATCCTTGTCAAATCAGATCCCCCGAATTAAAGATTTTGAACAGAAAAATACATTAGGCTTTTACAGCATCCAAAAATCGCATTAAATTGTTTTTTATGTCTTTTGAACTATATTACCATACTAAAAATAAACAAAGAGACATGTGTACTTATAGGATATTTAGATGTCAAACTAGAGGTTTTTATCATACCTTTTATTAGCGTATTTCTCGCCTCATCAGTTTACTACATTGCCAAATCCATAGAAGAAACGAAAAAGAAACAAAGTTAATAACCAATCAAAATTCAACATTTTGGACTTTCGAATTTAACTCATTTACTTTAATTATTTTAAACAAACCAATACAACTAATAATATTACTCTTTTCCATGATGCGATGATAATATTAGGTGTACCAGAAAAAAATCTATTTTTTTCGTGTCTTATTTGAGAGCTTCAAGCTTGTTCATTTTATTTTTAATAATATACAAAAATAAAGTCGAGGAACTATAGAAAAAAAACTAACAAAGATGCTACTATACCGTGTTCTGGACAGACTGATCTCAAATAATACACTAAAAATGGATTTCCATCCGGTACACCTAGTTTGGAAAAAAAATATATAAAAACCACTAATGAAAAAATACTCTCACAGTTAAGGTCAAATTTATTTTATTAGTCGTCGCAATATATGATAAAAAAAATATTAGGCAAAGGATTAACATTATTTAAACCTAGCCGTATAGATGAGGGTCAATTGGGGAGCCTAAGTTTTTGATCTTTCACTAATAACTATTTTAATATAAATCCTATAAATTACAAACTTTTGGTATTTGTTTAAAAAAGTCTTCAGAATAAGTATTATGAATAATATTTTTTGTTTATTGTCTTCAATTGCGAATAAAACAATATTCGTTTATGTTGCCACACGCGCGATGTTATCTTCGCTCGCATCCTGTACAATGTGCCGAGTGCGAGTGAAATATACGATTCACACGTGCGGCGAGACATCGCCGAGAGAATTGTCATTTACGTGTCATTATTGATGAGTTATACAATCCATATTAATAAGATTTGAGAATAATCCATTTAAAAAAAATGTCAAGATATTGATATAGAATGAAAAATTCATAAACAAGAAATACTTAGGATCCTTGAGAGACCCCCTTCGGATGACGCGGTTGTTTTTAAGCCGACGTAACGGATAGTATAAACAAGCATATTTTAATGAGCCTAATTTTATCTATAAATTCTTTAGCATATAAAAGATTGAAACAAACATTACGTATTTTTTTTTAATACTCGGGCTGCATTAATAAAACTGTTAAATTGTGTTTGCACTTAACCTTCACTTGACGTATCTTGACATTGATAGCCATATCAGATGGTTATTTTATTGTCAGCTTTTAAAAAGGTTTCTCTTGTTTTAGAGTACTCTACGTTTTTATTTGTAGAAAAAATGTAGATCTGGAAAGAATTTTTATCCAAGTATTAATATTTTATTCATATTCCTGAAGATAAAAAAAATCAAAAAAGAAAGACATTCATCAGGGAGTTAAATACAATCAATCTTTCTATAGCGCTCTCAACTAAAGGGCGGCGATTGCGACAGTCCCCCCTATAGTGCTTTCTTCTAGTTTGCTATTTATTACAATACTCCCTGTTGTTTCAAGTTCAAATTGCATATTTCGTATATATGTTTTACATTTTCGCACAGAATATAGGCCAATGCTCTTTTATTTACAAGAAATTATGTTTGATTTTCAAAATTTAATTTAAAATTTAAAAAACCTTAACTTTGTTTGGGTGCCTATCTCAGCGCTTAAGTAGATTTGACTCTTCATCCATACTGAAAATTATGCGTTTTAGAAGGGAATTCAAAATTAGAAAATATATCTTATATAGGCTATTTTGAAGAGATTCTAATAATCTTAATCAATAAATTAATATTTTTCGAGAAAAATAAAAAAAAATGTTTAATATTTTTATCAAACGTTATACGTATTTTGAACATCTGTTTTGTAAATTATCATAGTATCATTCATTGATTGGTCCATATAAGAGGGGGAATCAATAGGGGCTAATAACTGCGATATAATTCACAGCTTTATTGACCAAGATATATATTTTTTTTAAACCAGCCTGATTGGATTATAGTGATTTGATTAATTTAAAGTTAAACATATTTTTTTTTAAATATTCTATATATTATATAGACATATATAAATAAAATTTGTATATTATAAACGATTATTATAATGCATTATCACTAATATCTAGCTATATATGAATTAGAATTATTTTATCATTGACATGAATATTACATTAAATTATTATCGTACACACACACACACGCGTATATGTAATATTCGCGATAATATAATATCTTTATTACATCCATTTACACAATCTCTTCACGCTTTTGTTAGATCAAACAAATCCTATTCACATACACATAACGATCGTGTAATCCCTCTCCATATATTTGCAATATTCTCCCCAGAGCAGAAAGAACAAGCCATAATGGCTATGGATTATCACATGCCAGAATATATATTACTTCATTTATATAAAAATTTCATAATATCACATTTTTTGAGGGGAGAATGAGAACATTTTCCATTATTTAATCAAGCCATCCGTCTTTTAAAGAAGCAAGTCGCTTAAATTTAAAACGCACAATGAACAGAGAAAATTGGGATTAAACTGTCTGGCTTGTATCTCATATAATACAAGTCATATTTATTTCAGCTGAAACGATACGTGTATTCGTTTTATAATTTTAATTTATATTAAACTTTTTTTTTAGAGATTAATTCCGATTCCCACCCTTCCAAATTCCAGGCGTATTCTTCTTCGTATTCGTATTACACCTGGTTTCGCAATTCCCATCTGCATTTCAGCCGACTTTCATCTCAATCCTACTGCAGGCCGAAATTATTTTTTATTTCGCTCCCTCGAGATTAAAAACTTCTGGCACTTTGATACATTGAAAAATTTTCTTTTTTGAAATATAAATGGCGGACAGAGAAATGCTCTGGGCTTATTTTCAATTTTATTTCATTAAGCTATAAGAAGTTAAACATGGAAATTTGGCTCTGAATTTTTTTCTCTTTAAATCCGCACGAAAAAAAGTTCCTGCGATAATTAAACAAAATTATTCCGTGAAATCGGAAAATTTAAAATTATCCGAATATGAATATAAAAAAAAATTAACGCCGTATCATTGATATAAAATAATTAAATTATTTACGGGATCAAAGGGCGCGGATCATTGTTGCCCGTCCGGGTGCAAAGCCCGGAAACTGAGCCGGATTAATAATTGACGTTTCGCGTTGCTGGGTTCCGCACTCCTGAAATGACGAACAGTCCTAGGAAACGTATCCTTCAGGTAATTTGTGTAAATGAGAAGCTAAGTGAAGCGTGCCAGTAAGGGATTCGAGCTTCACGCTCCGAAGGTAATACCTACCCTAATAAGGAATTCGTGAACTATGCTTAATTCGTGGCAATACAATTATAAACTACCCCTTGCCAAGTGTCAATCAAGCTCCTGGATGGATCGGTATGCTTCTAAGTTTCGGTAGGTAGGGGGTGTAAAAGCAAATCTATTGCCGGTAATGGACCATGGAATTATTAATGAATTATCATAAATACGATGTGAAAAACCACAAAAAAATCGAAATTTTCCTTCAAATCACTAAGTAAAAAAATCATAACAAATTCAAACTTTTTCTCATTTATCAATAATTATTTAGAAAGGAGCTTTAAGCTCCTTTCATTTGAAATTAAAACCATGAAACTCTCTATCTAAGATATTATTGTTTTTGTAAATTTATTTTAAACAACAAAAATATGTTCAGCTATCTTTTGGCATGTTTTACTTTATTCTTTATTTCCAACTTATTGATAATGAAAATATTGCTTATTTTAGACGTCAATAACACACAAATGTCTCGTAAAAGCTCGACATTGTAAAAGTCTTTATTCTTCAGCTATCTAGAGTCTTGATGTTTTAAATTTTCATATAAGCCATCTGAATAAACTGGCATTCTCACATAAAAAATATATGTTTACGTTCTTCTTAATCTTGTTTAAACTACTGATTTTTAGAATTTCTTAGATTTCACATGACTCTTTATATGACTAATTATATATACAATTATTATATAATTATTATATATATCTTATATTACTAAAAATTGTAATATTAAATTGTTTGTCAAACACTGATAATATACATATAAAAGATATATGGTATTTATTTCTTATTAATCATTTTTAACTTTATATTAGTATAAAGTTTTACACAATATTACTACAATTATTTTAAAGTGTGTTTATTATCTTGGATGACTCCTGTAATTATTCAGCGATTGCAGTTATGAGGTTTGTTATTTTTATATGAAAATAGGTCCAGTTATCTGAGCTGCATCTATGCCTTTAAGAACATTTTTGTTGTATTATAATTCCTTAAATTTATCTAGTACTTTCAACTCCATTGTCTTTTTCAGTCGTTTTTCCTCAATTTTAACCAATTTTTGGTTTTAGAATTCCTAAATATCATATTAGAAAAGTTGAATTAAGTTTTCTTTGTCAATTTGCAGCTTAATTTGTTTAGCAAACTTATAAAATAATATCCTCATCCCGAATAAAATTTATATTAGGAGATTTTCCCATATGCCATTCATAAATGACGTTCTAAATAACCATTTTATTTTATAATAGATATTCTAATTTTTCTGTCGTTGTTCCTGCATTTCCTCGGCAACTTCAGAAATAAAGCAATCAACTAGTTTATTATTTATTGATTATTTTACAATTTGTAATTTTCGGCGAGAGGAAGTACAAATAGTCGTCAATCGAGAACTGATCGTACATTATAATTATTTTAACCAGAGCCAATATTAAAGGTTTAATTTATATTACAAATATTCTTAAAAACCATGCTAAAATTAATTTTCCATAAAAAAAAGCGCATTAAATAAAAATTAATAATAAACTTTCAAAAATCTAGATGTTACTTTTTTTAATTTTCTAGAATTTACATATTAAAATTTATAAACAACAAAAATACACCCACTTTTTACTTAACATGGAAGATAAGTTCTGCTAAATCACTATTTTAGACGAAACCGTGTAAATCTCGACTAACAAATATATCAAAAAGGTTATTTTTTTACTTTTCGTTTATTTTAATCGTTTTAACCGTTGCTTAGGTAAAAAAAGTGCCATATCCATCTCAAGGACGATCTAAAATATTAATTTTTGTCTCTAGAAAAAATATTTTTCATGTAAATTTTGATATAATGAGTCTAAAGTATTTTTAAGCTCAATTTTTCTTAAGATATAAATCCTAAAATTATGTACCTCTATTATTTGTCCAATTTGTGATGAATAATAATTTTATCAGCTGCTTGGTTATAGGAAGGGATCAACAGAGAAGACAGCGAGAAGCTGAATGTAATACATAACGTGGATATTTGAAGTACAGATGTATCATAATCGTAATTCTCAAAGTAAGATTTAATGGAAATAAAAAATGTTTTGACAAATCAAAAACCAACTTAAGAGAAAACCCATTTAATTTAAACCATGTTAAACGAAGAAAGTGTGTCTTTTGTGAATCTCTTTTTGACACTCAATGATTTTTTGCCCAGCAGATGTGTCTAAGATCATGTTTTGTATTAGCAAAATAAGAATACATACGTAAAATTTGCAAAAATCGTTTTTCTTTTATTACTGAATAAATATTTTTTTATATACAAATATAAATAACATTTATAATAACTACTTAATTAGTCTATTCATCAATCAGTCTTGTTAATTAAAAATGAGATATTATATTAATTAAGATATTGAAAGATGTCAGAAGTCTACTACATCTCACTAATGATGTGATCTGAAGATGACATGACTCAAAATGATTATGTTTCGGCAATTCGATTCATTTCAAGGTATATGTATATATCCTGACAGCAACGTGCAACGTAACCAGAGATATGGAGCGATCTCGTACATTGAACGTGGCACATCCGGCTTGTTAGCAACATTTTCAGGATTACAAGGTAGCGGTAGCCGTCGGATCAGCGTTGGCGACCAGATAAACAGCCCTGGCTTGTGCCAGCCCTGGACCAATCCCATTGTTGGGATCTCCGTGTAATGTCGTAATATAGTGGTGTCACACACACGCCCCGGGGCCAGACAGGCCTCGCAACGAAAGTAAACCAAAAAGCTAATGAAATACAACAATAGCCTTTGATGTCCTGTCCGGGACGAGTGTACGTGAATGTGCGAGAATTTCGGGAATGGGATGTTCACGCAGATCCCGAGAGTCTCCCGAATCGGCAAAGGGCACATTCCACGTGCATGCCGATCTATTTCGATGGCTTTTGAATCAGTTCGTACTCGCAATGATTCGGTAATTGACAATGCTGGTTGTTATTTAACAACTCATTCTACATATACCTAATAATCTCAATACCAAACATAAATAAAATATTAATTTAACACAAAATAAAACATTTATCAATAAAGAAAATAAAAGGTTTCACATAATAAAAGCTTTTCTTAATAAAATTTTGTTCACAGATGGATTTAGGAAGATATTTGGTCGAGAATAATATTCAGAAATGTTTGAGTTTTACTAAAATATGAATCTACTGATTTTTCCAATTATTTTTTTGTGTTTCTTTGCAAATTAACATTTTATTACATATCATAAAAAAAATTAAAGCGTTTCAAACATTTTTTTGTGGATTTTAAAAAGGTAAATAAATTCTTAAAAATAAAGTATAATTATGAAAAGATTATCGTTTTCTTTGAGCTAAAATAAATATTTAATAATAATCGGTGTAATGTATTTCCTCCCTATATTTTATTAGATGAATGCCATGACAGAAAAATTCCATAGCGTCACTCACCCATGTAAAGGTTCGATAAAGATTTTAAAGATGGGGAGGTAATGAGTCTCTCTTACTTACATATCCCTCCTTGCACTGTGTTATAAAGAATTCCCAGAATTTATAGATTGTTTGACTATCCGAGTATCAATATAGCTCAGTCGCGGTTAATTAATAGAAATAAAGCATTAGAATCTTGATGGATCTACTGTAAACATTATTGCACAGGGATATTAAAATGTATATTATATAAAATAACTATATTAACAAAGCAGAGAATTATGTTTTACAATAAAAGACGTTGGCATTTAAGTGGTTAAAAAAAATAGAGGTAATACTTTATTTCGGATATATTATAGATAAAGGATTAAAACTGATTTTAAACTCTTCTAAAAAAATATTTCATTTGAAAATATATTGTATATAAATAAAGTTCATTGAACGTTTCGTCAATCTCGAAATAAAAATGTATAGAAAATATTTTGTATTGTAATAAAAAAATATTACTATATATAAGCGCCTTTAACATGTTTATTATCATGATTAGATAATGATAACATATTTTTATTATATATTATTCTTATTATAACAGCTAATTATTATGCGACATTCACGTTTTATTTAAGTTTAGTTACTAAAAGATAAGATATTGATATATGCTAAAATGCTGCATGGAGCTGAAGCCATTTTAAATTGATATGCTTGTTTACTAATTAGAATTTTAAGTAGGTTACTGTTCAATAACTCACTATACGTCATATTACGGCTAATAAACCGCACTAGTAGTGGAATGTACTATTTAATATCCTGGTGTCATGAGTTCAACTACTTTCGTTTGACGAGTTATTGATTTAAAAATATATCAGTCATCATCGATCAAACATTCGACATTCAACTATTGATATTGATGAAACATATTGAATATCAGCATGAATTTCAGCAATACTTAAACTTTTGTTGAGTCCGATATATTGCATTTTTTATCCCGTTCAATGGAAAAAGTCTGCGTAAACAACATAAATCTAAATAGACATTAGATCTGATAAATATTAAATACATTTTTGGTTCGTTGCAGAAAAAAAAGTGTATTTATATTACGTCGAGGAGGGTCGATATTACCCACGTAGTAAATAAGACTTAAAATCGGTCACGATAAGGGTTGACACCTTCTCCCTAATTCCAATATTCGATGGAAAAACGCTTGGGGTGGGTTGATGCACATATTTTTAAAATTATCGCTATGTACAATGTGTTTTTGATGATGGAAAAATATATACACAACACTTATCTTATATCATTTTTTTTTGTATATTAAAATCTTACCTGAGCTTAAAGTTTAATCCTCTCGCAATAGATCAAATCCATTTTCTTTGATTTTCATTTGAAATTAAATGAAAAAAAATAATGATCAACACGAAACGTTCACTTATCAGTGCACAAACAATAATCCGGATTTCAGATCACTTGAACAATGTCATACGTCCGATGCGAATTTTTAAAGTTTCGCGCGCTCGCGATTCCCGGGGTTCCCCCGAGCTTAGGCCGTCCGCTCCGTACTGAGCTGTCGCCACGACTGAGCCCGGCTGCGGCTCGAGCTCAGTCCCACTGGAGCCACCTAGCGGATCCCGGCAAATTCACGGGCGGTTCGAGACGCACTCGAGACTCTCGACAGGCGAGAAAAAACTTTCTCTCTCACCCACACCCCATATTATTCCGGCAAGAGAGCCGCTCACTGTGACTAGCATTAGGAACGAATACGGGGATTATGCTAATTTTCGGCCAGATTTGTAATTCCAAAAGAAAAAAAAAATTATATCTGTGTTAGTGGAGTAATCTTAAATTTTATATTAAAAAGAATTTTTTATATTAAATTTTCATTTATTTTTTATATATCCATTATGTACTTAAATATGTGATGTACAAACAAACTAATAAATAATATAGATCATAGTAATAATATTTTATAAAAAATAGAATATTTCATTTTACTGTAAGAATCATGGTATATCAAGAATATATTTCCAAAGTGACTCAGTATGGACGAGCGGGACTGCTTCGAGTCGCAGTGCAACACAACACTCAGCGACGAGACCCCTCCTTTCCACTGCCGCCCTGGATTCATCCAAAACACGACGCTGGTTTTTAATTTATGCTTTTATATGCATTTTATATAATCATTAGACACATATATATATTAATATTTAAAAATATATTTTTCTGCAATTTGCTTGGGGGTGCTGGAGCTCAGCAGTGTATATAGACGATCTGCCCGTTGATATTATCCAGATTAACAATTCGTCTATTCAATCATTGTAACTTACTTTATAGTAAAATATAAGACGTTTCGTTCCAAAGCTGATATTTACTGAGGGTTTCACAAATATGACGACTAATACCAATGTGTTATACAAAGTTTGAGGTTCGCACAAAAGTAGAGTCTCCGTTATAATTTTATTATTTCATTTTTTCTAATGAACTTATATATAAGTTTATGTATATAGTTTAAATATTATTATTAGGATTGTTATAATACTATATTACTATTTATTGGACTTGGAATATTCTAAGAAATACAATTGATTTTTTTATATAGTGGAAATCTTCGTGTATTTTATGATAAGGGGTAATTTTGTAATTCCTTCTTGACCTTCAAACTACTTCTATTATAGGATCATTTTATATTAAAAAAATCTATTTATTGGCTATTCCAAAACTTCTTTTTGTGGTTAATTAATATAAAACATGCAATAGCATTTTGAGCCATTAACCCTTTGGTTACCAAAAATTATCTTAGCGAACTTGAAAAAAACGAAGCGATTTTAGAGCATTTTTTAGTACTTAACTTTACTTTACATAATTTTTATCTTTTTTACGCTAGATTGTAAAAATAAAATAATGTTTCAAACTAATATTATTAAAATATCAAAGGTCTAAACCTTTTTTATGGAATACCAGAAAAAAATGCATATGTGGTTAATATATAAACCTTAAAAAAAATGTTTAGATGAGCGTCGAATATTCGACGCTTCGTCTTTTTCGCACGAGAATCGACCGTCGAATATTCGACGCTTAGTAACTAAAGGGTTAATCATGGCAGGTTCTTCTAACATTTCGATTAGTTTTACTTTCTGTAAAATTGAGTAATCAAATCCTTCTTCACCAATACCACGACAAATATTGATTGCCTTTTAGTATCCATCTTCGAAATCAAACTCGCGGGGATTTAAAAGAAAATTAGGAAAGGCCCCTATGATGATCCATATTATATTGATGGCAAAACATTTTTATTAGTAATTGCTTCTGGCTACAATTTTCCAAAAAGTATTAATGTTAATATTTCAAAAAGCATAATTTACACATTTCCGAAGTTTGTGTGACTGTTAAATTTTCTATCTAAAACTATATCATCGAATATTCGACAAATACTTAAGTAATACTAAGTGTTGAAATAAATCAGACATGCTGATTAATTTTTAATTGATTGTTTTTTTTCTAAAACCGTGTTATATTGACCATGTTATGCTTAAATATATCACAATTTTGGATCTATTGCAGATGTAGTATGATGAATTTTAGTTTAAAATATTAAAATAGATCAATATATATTTAAGGGATACGTCTTAAGAAATACGATGACTTGAAAAATTGTACATTATTTAAATACAATTTTCACGATGAAAACTTAAATATAATATCTAAAATAGCCAAGATGAAGTTCGTTAAAAAAAATGTACAAAAAGATAAACAAAAAAAAGTAGAAATTGAAATATATTTTCATACTGACATTGAATGAACGATTTCCATTTTATCTTTTCATTAGATTAAGTAGAATTTTTCATTCTATTTACATTATAAATGTTTTGATATTAAAAAATAGTAAAGTTTTTTGTACATGATAAATAAAAACGGTCTTTAAATATATTATAATACTTGTCGATAATAAAAACACAATGATTACATACAAAAACGTTGTAAATTATTCATTGACACGAAAGTATTATATTAAATCATAAGAATAGGCATGAATTCTATATAAATGTGTTAATTTTACTTGTTTTTATTTTAAATAAAACAAAAAATAGTGATATGAAAAATCAGGTAAAATAATTGGTATCAGCTGTTTATTTTTAATTGTAAAATTCGTATATTATTTATTATTATTATCCTATATAACATTTTATACTACATTGTCGACTTGCATATCAATAAAATAATTATTATATTTACACGATTGTAAATAATTTTAAATGTATTAGAATCTATCCAAAGTCTCTTAAGTATATATTTTTAATATGCATTATAAAGATTGTAATTTATTCTGAATATTACAGTGTTATTATTTTAAGTGATACTATACCAGTGGTTCTCAAGTGCGGCCACGGTGGCCGCATGCGGCCACCAGAGGATTTTGCCTGCGGCCACCAACAATTGAATGATTACGTTATATCTGGTTTGACCGTAAAACATAAAGATTTAAGTAATTATGTAAAAGGGTCAATTTTATTCCTGAAGGATTTTTTTGCCGTATTAATTCATTTCAATAAACAACTACAAAAAAGCAACATGACAATGAAGTAGAAACAATTATTAATCGTAGATAAAATTAAAAAAAAAACACCGTAAAAAGCCTTGTGACAGAAATTGAAAATGACAATTTTTCCATTCTATCTTCTGTTAGTGATTTCCTAGATAACTTGGCAGACACTACTTTTAAATTAAAATTAAAGCATAAAATAATAGTGTCTTCAATCCTTAAATCTGGAACTTGATAAAAGGTACGAAGAATTGAATATTTTTAAACTGTCACTTTTATATCTTCCCCTTTTCAGATGATGAAAAATGAAAATTTTATAGCACTACAAAAAAGATTAATATCATTTTCAGTATTCAAATTAATTAACTGGGCTAACGTAAAATATGCATTATTAGAAATCAGTCATGATCAAGTACTTAAAGACCGTTAATAATTATACTGTTAATAAGTACACCTGTCCCTCGATTAACGCGGTTTTTTTTAACGCGGTTTTAATCTAACGCGGTTTTACAAAAACCGCGTTAGATTCAAACTTTTTTTTTTCGCGCACTGTGAAAAGTGCCATTGCTTGTGCGGAGCACTGCTCTCATCGTCTTTCAGTTAATAGTTTATTTCAATTAAAGATAAAATACGTATGTATAACGCTTTTATTTAGATTTGTTCATATTTTTATACATTAAAATTTTTAGCCTTAAAATGTCCAGATCGAGGCACCAAAATTCGAGCAGGAGAAAGGCTATTTGTTTTAGATGCCCCAAGATCGAAATTTTAGCTGCCTTCAAAAGGAAAAAAATATCTATAGCTAAAAGCGTCGCGGAATAAATGAATCTACGATTAAACCGGTAAAGAACGAATTTATTAGGAAGAGTGTAACCTCTGGATCATTGTCAAGTTCCTAAAGTTTCTTCTCACGCAGAGATCCTATGAGGTGAATCTATGGAAAAAGAAACTCCTAATTATCTTGATAGAAGACCTTACCCAAAGAATAGCCATCGATACCTGCCAATACAATAAGGGCAAAATCTCTAAAAATATGCATAACCACCTCATAGAACAATCTCAGCATCGTACATTTTGATCTTAAATAAACCCCGAGATTTTTTGCGCGAGTAAAGGATGGTTTGAGGGTTTAAAAGACAGTTTTTAACAATATTTCTGTACATTGGAGGCTAATAAGAAGCTTGAATGACTGCTTTTAATGAATGTTTTTTTAACTGCTGTTCCAGAAGCAGAAAGTTATGAAAAAATCTTCCATTTAAAGTGCTTTTACTTTTGGATAATACACCTGCCCACCCACATGACATACAACATCCCAATGTTAATGTTGTATTTTTACCACCTAATACCACTTCGATAATCCAACCATTAGACCAAGGGATAATCTCAACATTCAAAGGATATTATATCAAGCATTCTTTTCAACATATTTCAGTCAGTAGTCAGTCAGAAGTCAAATCTATTACAATTCCAGAAATTTGGAAAACGTTTACAATTTTAGACTGTCTACGGAAGGTAGTTTTAGCATGCAAGGAATTAAAAAATACAACTTTGAATGCTTGTTGGAAATCATTATGGCCAGAAATAGTTTCTAGAGGAAATCATATTCCACCAAGAGATAAAGAATTTTCTCAGATTATAAACATTACGAATTCATTGGGAGAGGGTTTTGAAAATTTGAATAGTGATGATATTGAGGAATTGTTTTATCGAAGATGAAATAAATGAAAACGATCTGATTAAAACATGGTTAAAAATGTCGAAATTCAAGGCAAATCTATGTGAGTCTGAATCTGAAGAGCCTAATTTATTTACTTCTACAAATATAACATAAGTTATCCAATTGGCTATAAGGTGGAAATATGGTAATAAATATCGACCTAATGTTGAACGAGCTTTAAAATTTAACGAGAAATAAAAAATATTTATTTTCCATACGAAGAAATTCCTAAAAGTAATGACTAAAAATAAAAGACAGACGTTAGTTACCGATTTTCTAACACCAGTTATCAGGGAGCGTTCTTCTTTATGCGAATCAGACATATTAAATATTTCTACTGTTAATAATAGTGACTTTTGAGCCAATAATAATAAAAAAAGAAAGAAAAAAAATAGTTGCATTAGAAGACGCTTGGCTAATTTCCAGATAAAATAAAATGTTTTATGATGCGTGTGAACTTATTACGGAACGTTTATAATTCCTCCTACTTGTTTGTTAATAAAAATTAGGTTGTAGGTATATGTGAACATTTTTATTTCAATCATATATTTTTTTGTTGTAGATTATAGATTATTTTTACGCGTTTTTTTTTGGAACGTATCCCCCCATCTTATATGAGCTCCATACATTTTTTTTACGCGGTTTTTTACATCCTGGAATGTATCCCCATTTTTTGTATGAACTCTTTGTCTTTTTTAACGCGGTTTTCGTTAACGCGGTTTTTCGTGGAACGTATCTACCGCGTTAATCGAGGGACAGGTGTATACGTTAATAATTATACTGTTCAAAAATTTTGGTCGGAGTTATACGTTTATCATGAATCAAGTCAATATAAAGAATTAGCAACAATTGCTTTATTAAGTTTGTCGATTTTTCCTACAACTGTATACTGTGAAAGATCATTCAGTGTGATGCACTTTATAAAAAATAAATATCGAAACCAGCTGACAGATGCTGAAGCTTGCAGAAGCAGCAATGCGACTTGCATTGGAAGAGAGAACTGTTGAACAATTTCCATTTTGTATTACTTTTAAATAAATGAATACCAATATATTTATATATATGTCAGCATAGGTTCTTTTTTTCTGATTTTTCATTTTCTCATTTTATATTCTTTTGAGGGTTTCTCATTTTTTGTATTTTCTATATGTATTTTCATTTTTACTTATTTTTTAACTAGCTATAATTCTGTTTATTTGCTGTTCTTTCATGTTATCTCTAGTTATAAAGCATACTGTTTCTTATAGATAAATAAATAAATGTTTAAATAATGTATTTTATTGAATATAAACTTATAAATTAATTCATTTTTTAATAAATGCAACTACTATTTTTATCAGACAGTGCGGCCACGAGACATTTTCATGGGACCGGTGATTTTTATAATGCGGCCACAGTGAAATTTCACTTGAGAACCACTGTACTATACTCTTGTTTTTTTTATATTCGTGTGGAAATCATATATCAAATTTTCTAATTTAATATCTAGTTTAAATATAATCAAGTGGAACAGCTGGATGACTAACGTATACCTATCATGTAAGCTTTCGCAGATTTTTTTTTCCATTTCTAAAATTAAAAAATATCTAAAGAGCTTAAAATATTTATTATTATCAATTAAAGCCAAATTTATTAATATATCTAGGAATAATAATTCATATCAGTATAACTTTATTAACAATACGGATAGTTGGGTTGCAGTTATAATTTTGTGGCTTTATCATTAGTAGCACACTTTAGCTATCGTCTTAACCTAACCTAACCTAACCTAACCTAACCTAACCTAACCTAACCTAACCTAACCTAACCTAACCTAACCTAACCTAACCTAACCTAACCTAACCTAACCTAACCTAACCTAACCTAACCTAACCTAATCTAACCTAACCTAACCTTGTTAACATTAGCGATATTTGGGTTGCAGTTATAATTTTGTGGCTTTATCATTGGTAGCACTTTGCTATCGTCTTCAAATATATAAGCTTTTTTTGCACAATATATTAAAAATGTTTAAATTTTAATATCGTGCGGTATTAAACTTTCTTTGTAATATTTTACAGCTAGAAAATAGGTAAATTAATTGTTGCAATATCAAAGAGATCATGGGCACCATCTTTAAGAATTTATAAGGGATGTTACTCCCCTTAACCTTTACTACTCTATAGGCCAGCCATGTTAGCCAAAAAAAAAATTAACAAAAAAATTGAAACATGTTTTCTTCTGTTTAATTATAAAAAATGCCTTTTATTGTCTTTCTTATTCATTTAAATAATGAATTATATATGAATTATATATTTGTAAAATGCAGGTTATGGAGGTAGAACGTAGATTCGACCAAAAATATCAAGAGTGAAAAAAGGCGCGATAGATCCATTTATTCATTAGTTTTTTCGCAGTTATTTTAGATAATTTTAACGGCAATCAAATTTATAATAATGTTTATTTGATTGTATGACTTTTTTAATGCCTTTAGGGCATGAGCTTTTGGTCCTTACAATTCTGTATCAGTATATAAAAGTGCTTTGAGATACATTGCAATTATATGTATATTTTGCAGAAACTTTCTCTTGGCAACATTCATTCCGCCACGCAGTAAATTGCAGCAGCATCCAACAGCCGTAGAAACAACAAGATTTTTCTTTCGTTTCATTAACCAACACAGTCGTAAATCTCTTTCCACCAGGCCCCCATACTATTATGAGCGGGGGGCCGTTTGCACAAGTGGATTTATGCCAAAGTTTAAAAACAATGCCTCTTCTGTACCAACAATTTGCTCTGCAAAAGAGAAAGAATTAAGTGCTCATTTTTCTTTTCCCCAGACCAAAGTACGTTTCCATGTTCCACGGCCGACAAGTGCATATCAAGTGTATAGAACAGCCACTATGTCTCAAGTTAACTGCATCCTGCCACACGCTACACCTCCCCCCTCACCACCCGCAGATGCTGTATCTCTCAAAACGTATTTATTTTGAGTCATCACCAGGGACGCATCGCAGGGGATTGAGTGCGATTATTTTTTAAATTAGCTACACACAGTTATTGCTCTATGCGTGTTTATTATTATTATGAAAAATTAATAATTATCATAATATCCGTTGTAAAATGGTCTGCAAAGTTTTTTCCTCTATAGCATCGTGTTATTGTTTGGGCAAGTTAATTCGCTCGAACGGCTCCCGAAACAATGCTCGTGCGGGCGATGGCGGTAACCCTGGAATAATCTACCTGCCACTTCTAGAACGGTTCTCAAACTTTTGGGTCTACCCACTCTCATGCCTAGAGAACAACAATGAAAGCGAATAAATTGGTCTATAAAACGTGCGTCTGTATATGGTGCTATGGCCCAGTGTTTGCACCATTCGGTATATGGACAAACATTGTGATCCGGCCTATCTAGGTGTTGAATCTTATCTCGCCGATATGGTTGTAATTGTGATGCTGGGCTTTATCCTGAGTCATCCTGATGTCATCGGTGCCAGGTGGTGTCGTTCTCGGGTATGGTGGTAAGACCTTATCTGGGGATAAAGATTTTATTTATATTAATTGATATAATCAAATTATATACAAGCCATAACCAGTGTTATGAATTTCGATAATGTAGATTAACTGCAACTGTGCTAAGTTAATAGTCGGATAGATATAAAGATTATGAATTCAGGGAATTCTTTATAATATTGGGGTATCTTATAGGAAGAGAATGGCGCGTTGAAAATAATTAATTTATTACCATCTATCCTGCCTAAAATTAATAATTATAAAAAAATAATATAAATTTCAATCCAACTGAAATAATAAAAAAAAAATAACTAGTGTCGTGGTTTGACACTGGGTGGAATTCTTTTATAAGAGATTCAATCTCTTTTTTTACCCATTAATGGTCATGGGGTAGACACAGGTAACTGATTTTTCCTCGGATTAGTGTAAAGCCCATTTTCCACCACTAGCAGATATCCTTCTAAAATTCTGATCGGTTTCATAACTGGACAAAAAGAAAAATAGACGGTTATTCTTTCATCTAAGTTCATTGAAGAAACTTTCCACGACAAACCTAATCTTTGTATTTTTTTCGGTCTTTTAAAACTATACTTTACTAATTATAAATAATAATTATATAAAAAAAAAGAACCAACAACTGCTATATTGTTTTATGCAGATCATATTTCTTATTATCGATTAAAAGAGGTTTCCCTGATTTCTTTTTAACACTTTTTTTTACTTTTGAACCCATATATAACACTACCGATGATTCAAGGTAATCTCCTTTAATATTGTAGATGGTATATGTGTCTTTATTTGATTTTATTCCTTTATTTAATAAATCCAGCATAAGATACCACAAATGTGTATCCTCAATCTCTCGACAAAAATTACTAACAGAACTTTAGGGCGATACCAATCTTGACGTGTTAACCCAAAATCAGCTGGTGTGAAACTAGTCTCAAAGTAGTAAGATAGGATTTATAAAATATGTAAGATAAAATAATCATCGTGTAAGAAAATAAACGAAAAGATTGTCGACGTAACGAATGAGACCATTTTTTACACTGATTGACTTTCCACTGATCCAAGCCTTTTATAAAAGCTCCTAATTTAAAAATTATTTTCGATTTAAACGGCTTAGATCTTAATTAAATTCTTCAGCTAATTATATAGCAGATTAAAATTTTATCTTAATTTTTGGAACATGATAAATTCCATATTTATGATTCATATTATATATTTAAATATTTTGTATATTGAATACAGTTTTTTAATTGTTTCTTGGTAGCTGAAAACAAATAGGTACATGAATTTAAATATAAATTCATAGCTGCATAATTGAGAGTATTTTATAATATTTTACATTTTCAGTACCAAGTACCAGGAATTTTTATTTTAACTTAAATTCGCCTAATTTGTATATGCTAGTCGAAATTATACAAAAAAAATATTTTTTTTAAACATGGCGATAAAATAAGGTAATTTCTCTGAAAACAAATATTTAAAATGTTGTCGAATACATCAGAGTTTAATAATATTATATTCAGAGTTCTGAGAATCAGTTAATAATTTTATTTAGCTTTTACTGAACGAATTTTTCAGAGCAATTCATAGTAATAGTTAACCGAAATTACATACATATTACACATTAAATTTGAAAATAAATATACGCTCTCCATTTAATGCTTTTGATAGATAACCCTGTAAAAAATAACATGAATAAATGAGTTTTCATAATTAATTATATTTATCTCTCGACGAACGGCTTAAAATATCCAATCTAAATTTATGCAAACCCACTGAAAAAATCCTAAATCGACCGCTTTCGATAGTTTCTGCTGAATTCATGAAATGTACCGGATCCTAAAGCACAGGAGCCCACCCCTTTGAGCCGACTGGCATTAGAGCGTGGCTTTGATTTAATATGATCAAAGGGGGCCAGAGTAAAACTACAGAAAAGCACATTTTCCGAGTGCGAGGGGGCACCTCGAGTATTTTGCAATAAGGCCATTAGAAAACAAGCTGCGGAGATGTGCCCTTAAATTTTCCGAAAACACTCGCTCGCTATTAAATATATATTATATATTGACTGGCACGCGCGCGGATTAAACGCGATTAGTTCAATTCATCAAAGTCATGTTTGAACGTCAATTAGGGGTCGGAGGTTAGGGGGCGTCGCGACGCTTCAATCGGCGCTGCCGCTTTTTATGTGTGAATCTTGTGCTCTAGTCTATATACGGTATGTGTATGTTGTAACTTTGTATGAGCAAAAGTGCTGAGTCAATCGTTGTGTGGGGTTTTGGTTGTACTAATGGTGGATAAACTTTTAATAGCGGGCAAGGTTAACAACGGATGGTACCCTAATTATGGTATTATTGTACACACTTGGGACTTTGAGGCGACCTTGAACGTGTCCATGCTCAAATTAAATTCATATTTTGTGGAAATTTGAATTATTTAAACAACAATGAGCGTTAGAATCATGCAAAAGTTTTCAGTTTATATATCATTAATTTTAATTTAATACGTAATAAAAATTTGTATAGCCTGCTAACTGAAATAAAATAAAAATATAATATTCTATTACTGATATGAATATTTTATGAACACTTCACAAGAATTTTTATACAATTATGTAATTTATATAATGAAATTTTACCTAAATTTAAATTCTATGGAAAAAATATCGACAGCAATTAAACCAAGAAGTATTATTATATTTAACATTCAGTATCTCTGAATAAAATATGATATAATATAAAAATTCATAAATTTCATTCTGAATTCAGTTTGCTTTTATACGAAAAGAAGATTAAATATATCATTAATATTATACTTAAAGTCCCCGTACGTAATCCTTTTTGTCCTCATGTGAGTAAATATTATTTAAATGCAAATATCCTTTCTATATATTGATTAGATATTTTTCACAGAATATATTCAATTTAGTTCTTGGGAATAAAATATTTATTTCATTTAACATTTTAAACATGCTATTTTTCAGGAGTTTGTATGTTTTGCTAGTCAGAATATCTAAAACAATAAAAAACTGATTGTCCAAAGACTCTAAATCCTAATTAATGATATTATTATAAATAAGTTATCAATTATTTCATCAAATAATTATTCGCCTTAATAATTATTTTTAACCTAAATATATACTTTACTAAGTAAAATATATTCATTGAATAAATCCTCTACTATAAAGCTTTTACTTTATTTAATTCTGAAAAACGATTTTAAGCGATATTAAAGATTATTTTGATATAGCTAAGATTAAAATGATATATAATGTAAGATTAAGCTCAATTATACAATATACTTATAACATTCCATTCAATATTTTTAAAATTATTTTTACTATGACATTTTAATTATTTTTGCATATATACATTGCCTACGGGGGTCGTGGATTTCACGTCATAAGCGTTTTTGTGTATGTCCGGGGCGCGCAAATCACACGCTAACCGACGCTACGCGTTTGATCAGCTGCAAGTTTTACAACGTTTTGTTTATTTTAATATGTTTGTAGTTATTGGATAATTGATAGTTATAGCAATACAAAAGAAAATTCAAGATCTAGAAAAGTATTTTTTTTTGGAAGTGTTAAATATATTATATTTATTGCAAAATAAACACAATTTCAAAATTTATTTATTTCACTGTTATAGTCTGTTGTTTTTTTGATCAGCCGATACTATTCACTTTAATCTACTGTATCTATTATAACGTTTTGCTTTTTCCAAATATGTTCTTATCGGTAGGATACTTAGTTTTATTTTTTATGAATAAATTCTTACTGATGTCATATCGTAATTGTTCTCTTTTATTTATGATCTTCAGAATAATATAAAGTATGGTCTATCCCAGTGATCCAATTGCTAATGACCTTGAAATTTACACACAAGCCTTCTACATAGATGTTTAAAATTCACTATTCAAAAGTCCATGTTCGAACCATGTTTTATAAAAAAAACATTTCGGCAAGTTTTCAGAAATTTTAGTGACCCCTGCTATAAGATATAAATTCAGTAAATGTTGACGTTTAAGTAATTTAATTTTTGGCTCAATATCTCAATTAATAAATGAATTATGATCTTATCAAATTTCGGCGAATGGCCATTTATATTAAATATTTTTTAACCAAATTAAATAAAAATATTCTAAAAATTGTCAAAATCTAGATAGCCTTGGTTTTAATATTTATCTAAATCACCCTTAATATTATTATTGTACTGTTCATTGAGCATAGTACGATTTGTCCTATTTAATTAATTACTTACCAAATCCGATTTTTTGTGACCCAATTCTGCAACGACTACGTCATTTCCTATTATCGAACGAACAACAATAAATAGTTTCATTCATCGGACAAGAATTCATCGCATATTAACTCCTTTATGGTTATAGATGAAGACTACGCTACCCCCGGGACAAAAGGAAGAAAATATATCTGTAACAGAACATTCTGTTCAAATATAAAACATTTGTATGAGCTGCTGAAGCACGATAGTCACACAGATATATTTTCAATGTTCATCCACTTCATATAAAGCCGGCACAAAAAATTCATACATTAAAAGCAGTCACGTTGGATTTTAATCTAAGGTAACATATTTCGCTGGCATACATTTTGCATGCAAGGTACAACGTTTTACATTCAAAAGGCGTTGTTTAATTCTGTACTGCCATGATGAAGAAAAAGTGGACGAAAAGTAATAACCGAAAATGTGTTCCTGAATTTTTAACAGGCACATGTAAATTATTAATCAGGCTGTCGGTGTCTTCTCTCATTTTTCTGTGCGTCAAAACGTCGGCTCCGCAAATTATTCCCGCGATGGATCGCTCCAAGCCCTGGAAATAATTGTATGAAAAATTTATTTTAACTCTGAAATAATGAAAATTTATAATAACGAGAGAATGGCACTCGGAGTGGTACTACGGCCTGAGAGAGTTGAAATATTTATTGAGGGCGTGATGGATAAATTTTTGACGCGTAAATAACGAATTGACGCGGAAAATAATTATCCTGCAATAAATATTTTAAATCATATCTACCATTAATAAATCGATAATATGTGTATTTTATTTATAAAACATATTAAAGCTCTATTTATTAGCATAATATATTCTGAAAGCTTTTTTATTAAAATAAATTTAAAATTTAAGAATATTGTTTAGTAATTTAAAAAAATATGTGATGTTAGATAAATATTAAGAAAAATTATACGAGAAAAACGTATAATTTTATTATTCAGTTATCATTATCTCTAAAGTTTTAATCAAAAGTCAATAAGTGCTTGAAACTTATTGTTTATTTAAATAGCAATGCTTTCATGTAATACAGTTCTACGTTTTCTTAATATGGGCCTAAAAAAATCGATACTAAACGACAAGAAATTATTATAATATATGTTATTTAATCTATGAATAATTTATAACATATATTATTTTAATTCATTACAAAATATTCTTTAATATTAAATACGATGTATTTAAAAAACTTTTATATGCATTCATTTGAAACAAGCGAGATTTTATAATTTCTAAGTACAAACTTTATTATATAAATATGAAAATATAACATAATCTAAAAAGAGCAAAAATGGGCTTTGATTTTTTAAATATTTATCTAGATTATCTATAATATTAAACTATTATGAATTCATTGATCACAATACAATATACTTTTATTTTAATTATTTTACTAAATCAATTAAATATAATTATTATATAATTAATTAAGTGATTAATTTCGGGATAATTTATTTCTTATTAAAAAAATATAGGAAATCCGTAAATTTGTTTTATCTACTTTAAAATAATGTTCTCTTTTCCTAAGAAAACAATAAAGATAAAAGCAATAAAATTATTATTTTGTTAACTAGTTCGTGTAATTAAAAATCATTCGAATCTTTTTCAATAAGAATATCAATTTTATTTAAAATATAGTAGGAAAATTTTTCTACTGAAAATTTTCAGTGATACATAATTTTTATATAATTAAATAATAGTATTTATAATTATTTTGATAACTTTGCAAATTTATATATTTACTTAAGCATGTGCGAGATGCATCTACTTAATATTATATTTTTATGCAATTAAAGATAATTCATATAAAAAAAAATACATAAAGTATTTCAATTATCCAAGATAATCGAAATGCTGTTAGATCTCCACCTGAGCAGATTATTAGGCGCTTTGGCATTAAAACATAAATAAATATACTGAAGCTCATCGATATAATCGTATTAGTTGTAAATCGATTCACATTAATTACATTTAGGTTAAAGGGCTTAAACAATTCGACGGCCCTGGGCAATATTACGTTTTGCCCCCGCTCCCATCCCTCGAACCTTTTTATTCGCCGTCTCCTCGTGATCCTTTTAACATGATTAATTACATAGTTTTGTGAGAAACGGCTGTTAATTGACACAAATAAAGAAACAATTAAAAGTTTTAGGATACTGTCCAAAATTTAATATACAAAGTTTTGTTTGGAAATTTAATTATTTTGCGACAAATTATGTTTTCAGGGAAAAGTCAAATTATGTAATGATGCTTGAAATTTTCAAATTAGTATTTAAACGATTTAATTTTTGAGCGAAATGTATTAATAAATATAAATAAATACAGGATGTATTTTAGCGTAAAGAGTCTGATTACCAAACAGACTTCAGGTATGTCAAGTTCAGATTACGTCTGAATTTCCGGCTCAACAAATCTGCACGTGCCACCAATTGAAACGCACTTGACAAAACGACAATACATGTAGTAATTTACTTTACACAAATCTTTAGTGTTGAATAATAAATTATTCGATTGTCTAGAGCTGAGTTATCGGCCTAGGAGTGTATATATCCACGTTGGCTTTTGAATAAAACTTTAAATTTAATTTAATTTGTTCAAAAGAATTGCTCTAAAGTGTGTTGCGTGCGTAAAATTTTGCAAAAACCGGACACCCGGAACGCGTTGTCTCAAACAATTGTTGACAATTCGCGTCGCAGAATTATTAGTCGCGCAACGGGCTCGGCCAACAAAGGACTCGCCCTCGGTGAAAGGGACCGAGGCAAAGTAGCTTAGAGAGAGCAACCCTCGTCTTCCTTCCTTCCTGGATTCAATCAGGATACAGGAAATGGCTGCCTGCTGCGCGAATTACGCCCATGTTTCCTTCCGGGAGGGACGGACAAGGAGCTGAAAGAAGAAAGGCGACCAGGGCACAACGCTTTCTTGGACCCACTGGGGAAGGACAGGGAGAATGTTAAAGAAAATCGAATAACTTCATACGCTTTCCACCAATTTCCGGTGGTTTGTAAAGCCATCATATGCGAATGCAGTTAAATCACCAAAATAAATTAGAAAAACTTTTCATTATAAATTTATTTTACATTAGAAATAAATGTCAATATAGTTTATATAAAAAAAATAACCTTTACATGAAAATGATAAAAAAAAGTTATTCTCTACAATGTTTTTGAAAAAAGTTTTTTTCAGTCTTTAAGTTTGTTAGTTTAAATCGTATATATTGTATTTGTAATAAAATCATATTTATAAAAATATAAGCTAAATGTTGTAAGCTTAAATTTGATTACTGTAAATATTGCAATATTAATTCCAGTGACGGCACGTAATTTAAATATTGCGGACTAATAAAAATTACAAAAAAGTATATTTCAAAGGTAACAGCACGGGACTGCTTCAAGTTGCAGCGCAACACATAGCTTAGCATGGAGAAAATAAGTCATTTAGAAAGATTTTTGCGTTGTTTGGAAAAGTAAATGATTTAAGTTATTATTAATGTACTATTTTTTATATGGGTATAAAATTAGAGCAGGTGTGTATGTGTAAGGTTGCTATATCATCAGCATAGAAAGCTATTATTCTTTATGTATTATATCTATCTAATGACTGGTTAAAAATAAAATATAACACCAAGCGTATATCTACTAAATATAAAATAGGGTCATTAATAATATCTAATGATTTCGAGATCAAATAACAAAAATAAACTTACCGTAAATTTTGTACGGATCCCTAGTCTTCTATACGGCGGGTTTCTATAGCGGGGTTTCTATCTGGACTCTATCAGAGGATTGAATGTATTTTTAAATAAAAGGGATATAAAATAAGCCCAAAAAAATAATAAAACAACAGGTGGATTCTCCTCCTGTCATATTAACCGTTACTTTTACAATCCGCTTTACTCACTAGGAAGTATATATACGTTTAAAAATATATATTTGTATTCAGGGGCGGCTCGTCCATATACACTGCAGAGCTGCAGCACCTCCAAGCAAATTAAGTATGTATAAATTCGACGTAGATAATTCGACGATAAATTCGATATATCAGACGTAGTGACGATGGCGATTGGGCACAATCATGGTTTCGTGGATTCTACGGAGCTATGAGAAGCCAGGCCGCTA